>SFCI01000563.1:0-18924 GCA_004681135.1 Hericium alpestre | reverse complement strand
ATATGCTGCTGAATTCCAATGTGGCCAACGGGATATGTCTGGCCCCGGGGATCTTAGAGCACAAGGCAACAAGTTTCGCTATACGTTCCTCGCGTGTGCGCTCCCAGTATCCTTGAAGTGTGACTTCCAAACGCAGGGTCGTCGTCAGCGGGATCTGGACATAGTCCAGCAAGCGATCCGTTACCGCCACCTCGTCGCCGATCGTCAATTCTTTGAGCGAGTCAGGAAGCTGCAAGACGTGCGTGGGCGCTACGTCATCGTAGTACACAGGCCCGCCACCTAGTTCATCTTCTACAGGGATGGCAGATTCCATTCGTAGGCTTTCGAGGTACGGCAGTGTCTCCAGCCTCTCCAGTAAATGACGCAGGACGTCACCTGGGAACCAGCGACAATACTTCAGCTTCAGATGCCGAAGCCTTGGATGCATCACAGGGGACCCTCTCCCGCCCAGATGGTAGTCGCTTACGAAAAGGTGCTCGCCCACAACATGAAAATATTTCAAGCGAGGCATTGGGATGTCCAGCATGTCGTGAATACCTAGAGTTCTGTGGTGATAGGGTCGTTCACCATCCACGAAAAAATCTGGATTGAGCATGAGCTCCTCCAGCATGCCCGCCGAGCGGCCCTCACGGCCTGTGAGAATAGTATCGAAGTCATCTGGTGTCCAAGTGGAGAGAAACAGCTTCCGGATGCGCAGGAAGTGAGCCATGATAAGCAGGAGGCCTTGCAGATCTGGATGTGGAGGGAGGAAGGCCATCACGTCCAGCGGGCGCAATTTGGAACGCTCCAAGAACACCTTCGTCAGCCGAAGGCTGCTGAAGTCGAGCCTGGTCCACAAATCCGGGAAGTTAACCGCAATGTGGTACCTGTCACGGCAGACGAGCAGAATGGCGACCCAGCGGGGGACGCCCTGGTATATCCTCCGGAACTCGTCTTCTAACCCAGCACTGTCGCCCTTCTCTTTGATAAAATCGGCGTCAGAGACACCTTTCGGGTCGTATCGGCATTCCGTCGCGCTGCAATAGTGGAAGATTAGGCGGCGGATCTCCACGGGAAGGCGTTGTATGAACGCTTTGCGAGTCCGCACATGTCTACGAGTGACGACAGGTTGAACATGCAGGTCATGCGTGTGAGGCCTAACAAGTGGTTGGGCAGGGCGTGTGCGAGGTATAACGTGAGGCTGCATTGGGAGACCACCATGTGCGGGAGCCATAACTAGAGGCTGTACAGGGAAACCGTGCATGCCAGACATGATCGGAGGTTGTGTGGGGAGACCATGCGTGTGAGGCTGAACGGGAGCTTGCATGGGGAGGTCGCATGTGTGCGATGCATACTCTGAGGTTGTACAGGGAGATTGCCGTATGCGCGAGGCGTAACGAGAGGTTGCACGGAGAAGCCGCCCGGCGTGTAATGCATGGCGGCAGGTTGTGAAGGGAAACCGTGYRTGTGAGACATAGCTGGAGGTGGCGCGGGATAGCCATGCGTGCGGGGCTGAACGAGAGGTTGTGCAGGAACGCCATGGGTGCGTGGCTCCTGGCGGAAGCCACTCGTGTTATACCGCGATGGGTCCATATTGCTTGTCCTCGGTTCGATTATGAGGATGATGAATACAAGCGATGAAATTGCATGGACTTCACAGTACTAGCTGTGACAGAAGAAAGAGGGAAAAGGGACGAGGTTGGCGTAGATCGTGCCTTTATACGGATGAAAGGAGGGTAAGAGTTATTTGGACTCTGATTCTGGTCAGAAAAGACCGATTGATTGGTATAAAAAAAAGTCGCGATTATTCGGGAAGCTTTGTTTGATCTGTAGGTGCGCGGCGAGGCGAAGGTCATATTAGAAGTCGGTCATCCAGTGGTAACTGTTACGCACCAGAAGTGGGGGATATCGAGTATGTTTCGGTCAAGGCATCATCATGCCCAGGATATAAATTTATAGCTGGCACTGCAATACAAAATATGAGAACAACACAAGCCTCGTATCCACGTCGTTACCAGGTCGAACGCGACACAATGAGGCCAGCGTCGCACTTGGCTATCGCGTCGGTGATCGCGAAGGATAATTGTTGTTATTTTAACTGGTGGTAGTCAAGGGAAAGTTCTCTGGAACAATTGCGGCTGCACTGGCCCAAACAACAAGTTACAGGAAGGATTTTGACGTCGACTTACTTTACGCCGCTGCGTCTGTTCGAATTTGGCCGGTTTTGAGGATGACTTTCAGGCAATCTAGCTAGCCATTCTGGACATGGCCTATCTGACCATTCTCCTTACCTGCTCAAGGCCGGAAGGGAGAATAAAATTCGAGACGAAAAGAAAAAGGACGCCACGTACGTTTGGCGAGCATGTGATCTTTGGGGATAGTCACGTTCCTTCGCGTCGAACGTCGATTGCTGACCTCCACTTGTTCTCCCACATCCATCATCAACCAACGCAAGCATTCCGCCGACTCGAAAGTACCATTCCTCAAACTTCGCCGGCGACGAAGCGAGAGAAATCCTGTATGACGCGCCTTGTTTCCGCCGCGACGGTCACAACCACCGGACTTCTCTGCAAAGCATTTCTTAAACTCGGTTTCAGTTCTATTAGTGTCACCGGCTTGCCTATTCTTTTGGAGGCGTTGCGTAGGCCGGAAAGAAACCATGGGAGAGGTGTCGTGACGGGTGAGTCAATGCGAATACCAGCTTTCTTCGTGCTGAGCAATTTTCTGCATTGCTGTCTAGTGTCAAACCACATATCCACGTGTGTAGTAGTCGCCGTCGACTGTGTCTGGACAGTTAAATGAATATATCACAGGCTCGATGACCCTCTCGTATGGGGAATCCTGCCCACAAGGACATACTGGAACTCCCGCATGACGCGCTGGTCCCTCGGTGCCGCCGACATCATCTTCACTAACCCGTAAGTGTGCTGCAATCACCTCTTTACGCAGAGCAAGCACTGAGCACGCTGCTAGCAAGACTCTTTTCAGCGTTCTTCCGTAACGGGCAGGTTCTGAAGACTTTCCGCGGGAGTGGGATATACCAGCCTGCTGTAGACACGGCGATAGAGAAACTTAGAAATGGAGACTGGGTACGTGCTTATCATTGTCTGCAGCGCGAAAATTAATCTCCATTGATGTTCCTGTAGATACACCTATTTGGCGAGGGCAAAGTTTGCCAGTCGGATACCTACAAATACGAGAACGGCGTGCTCAAATTACCGCGGTTCAAATGGGGCATGTTAGTGTCCTTCTGTCTCATTTCATGCACGATATCTGAATAGACCATCTCCAGAGGCCGTATACTCATGGAGACGCCCCAACCGCCCATAATTATACCCATGTGGCTCACAGGTCCGTCGTACCCCTCTCAACAGACCCCACACTGACCTGTTCGTCATTTCTTGCAGGTTTCGATAGCCTAATGCCCGAAGGCCGCAAAACGCCGTGGAAATACCTCCCCCACCTCGGCACCCATCTCAGCGTCACCTTCGGCGAGCCAATACCCCCGCACACGATCCGCGCCGCGCTGCAGCGCGAGTCGATTCCGGATTCCCACCCTGCTGAGAAAGTGCAGAGCTGGGTCTCGAAGACGGGAACGGTGCCGACCCTGAGTGCGCAGGTACGCGACGCGCAGGCGGAGGAGGAGAGCAGGCGTATTCGCAGCATGGTGACGGATGTGATACAGCGGGAGGTCGAAGCGCTTGGGACACGGGTTTCTCAGATGATGTTGGATAAGCCATAGTGGCGACTCTAAGTGTTGTTTGATTATACCTTACTCATCTAGAAGAGCTGCAGACAACGCAGATGAGATCAGCCCCGTTCTCTTGCAACATCCCCTATTGTTTTCGCTGTTGCACGCAACGCTTCTGCAATTGTTCTCGGTGCGCTCTTCGACTTTTCTCTGACCAGATACCGCATCGGTGAAGCTAATTGTCTGCATCGCTGGAGGCGATGCCCATATGCTTGTTCGCCAAAGCGACACATACAATATAACTCGAAGGCCTCTCGAGGTGCGATAGTACAGAGCCATTCATGCGCAGATCCTCATTATGTTGTCCTCACAACGAATTGACAATGATACGGGCATGGGCCGGTTACTCACCTCTTTGTGTTGTAGCTCCAGCTGTGACTTAAAACCTTGAAGTGGAGACGCGCATCCCATGTTTCATATCCCTCAAGTCATGGTGCGTAACAGTTATCATCGCATGACTGTCTATCAATCTGACCTTCACGCGCTCGCGGCGCACCTCTAGAATAGACAAAGCATCTCGCCATATTTCGCCTACCAACCCATCGAACTGCTCTAAAACGGGACTGGATTCCAAGCAACTCTTACCCTCCTTTTGTCCACATAAAGGCAGATTCTACGTCAGCCTCATCCGCCGAGCACTTTTCATTTCGTCACATAGCCGGTATTGTGCTGCTACATAGGAGCAAGCAATATGGACCCATCTCGTTATGAGACGAGTGACTTCGGCCCAGAAGCTCACACACACGGTATTCCTTCACAACCTCCGGTTCAGGCCCGTATGCATGGCTACCCTGTACCACCTCCAGTTATGTCTCGCATGCACGGTCTGCTGCCTCCACAGCATATCGGTATGCATCACGCGCCCGTCGGCTTCCCTGTACAACATCTCGTTACACATCACCCATGCGGCAGGCTCCTTGTTCAACCTCACATTGTACACCACAGACGCGGCGGCCTCCCCGCGCTAGCTCCCGTTCAGCCCCACGACCATGGCCTCCCCGCACAACCGCCCGTCATGTCTCGCACCCATGGTTTCCCCGTACAGCCTCTAATTATGCCTCGCGCACATGGTGGCCTCCCAGTGCAGCCTCACGTTATGCCTCACACACACCCTTTCCAACCTCTTGTTAGGTCTCACACGCATGGCCTCGATATTCAACCCCTCGTTACTCGCAGACATGTGCGGACTCGCAAGCCGTTGATACAACGCCTCCCCGTGGAGATCCGCTGCCGAATCTTCTACTATTGCAGTGCGACGGAATGTCGATACGACCCGAAAGGTATCTCTGACGCCAATTACATTAATGAGCATGGCGACACCGACAGGGATGAAAAGGAACTCCGCAAGGCATACCAGCGCGTCCCACGCTGGATCGCCATCCTGCTCGTCTGCCATGACTGGTATCACATTGCGGTTAACTTCTCAGATCTGTGGATTAGGCTCGACTTCAGCAGCCTTCGGCTGACGAGGGTCTTCTTGGAGCGTTCCAAATCCCGCCCGCTTGACGTGGTGGCCTTCCTCCCTCCCGATCCAGATCTGCAGACTCTCCAGCTCATCATGGCTCACTTCCCGCGCATCCGGAAGCTGCTCCTCTTTGCTTGGAAAGCCGACCACTTGATTTCCATTTTGACGGCTCGCGGTGGCGCCCGGCGGACACACTGGAGGAGCTCGCGCTCAATTCATATTTTTTCGCGGATGGTGAACGACCTGATAACTATAGATATCTAAGGATTCACGAGATGCTGGACACCCCGATGCCTCGCTTGCGCTTTTTTCATGCAGTCGGCGAGCATCTTCACGCGAGCGACTGCCTGCACGGGAGAACGTCCCCTGTCTTGCACCCGAGGCTTCGGCATCTGAGGTTGAAGCATTGCCGTTGGTTCTCGGGTGACGTGCTGCGCGATTTACTGGAGAGACTGGAAACGCTGCCGCACCTCGAGAGCCTACGCATCGATTGGGCCCTCCCGATGGAAGACGACTTAGATGGCGGCCCTGTATACTACGAGGACGTAGCGCCCACGCACGTCCTGCAGCTTCCCGACTCGCTCAAAGAATTGAAACTCGATGATGAGGTAGCGGCGGTCGATCGCATGCTGGAGTATGTCATGGTCCCGCTGACGACGACCCTGCGTTTGGAAGTCACACTTCAAGGATACTGGGAGCGCACACGCGAGGAACGTATAGCGAAACTTGTTGCCTTGTGCTCTAAGATCCCCGGGGCCAGACATATCCCGTTGGCCACATTGGAATTCAGCAGCATATCACGAATGGTGGGCTGGGAGCGCTACAAGCCACATTCCCTGGACAGGGATGATCTTGGGCACCGCCGCTTCGATGTGTCATTCGACGTGGATGACGAGGACAAGGGGCCGCATTCGCAATACACACGTGCAGTAGCAAGCGGGCTGGATTTCAGGGGCACGGCATGCCTCATTCTTGATCATTGCGACCATATCGGTGAGGCGGATTTTTTCTGCATCTTTGCGGGAATGAAAGACTTGCGGGAGGTCTCCATCACGTCGTGCCAGCTAAAACAAGTCCTAGGCATGGTCGGCATACAGAGTTGGAAGGATCGACTTCGGAAGGAACCTAACTTCGTACCTGCAATTGCCGGGCCTGGCGCGCTCTGGCCTGTGTTAGAAACCATGACTATCAAGACCAGTTATTCGCTCCTTATGCAATGCTGGCCGACCCTGCTACGGGCCCTCGAGCATCGATCCAAATGGAGGATCGATATCAAGAGTCTGGCCATCGTCGTGGATTCCTTTCCTCGTGATCATATTGAACGCTGCAAGGCGGATTTGAAGAGGTTCGTTCGGAAAGTCTCGATCGATGTCCCGCACGACTGGAAGTGGGACCCGAAGCATCACCATTAGCCTTGACATCTTCATGCAAACTTCACGCCGTCCCCAACCATCTAATACATGTTATTCATATATTTTGTGCGATATACTATATACTCTCCCAGTCAACTCAAGAAAACATGAATAAAATGCATATTGCAGTGTCGGATATCTACAACGCGGTATACAGTGATTAAAAGATCTGATGATGTGTGTGATTCCAAGTAGGTATGAGTGCTGCAGACTTGTCGAAACAAGGCTGTCGGAAACGTGGTATACGATACAGAATGCATGCTAGTGCGAAAGCGATGATCGTGAAAGCGAAAACTGGACTGGAACGGTCAAGAAAACGAAAAGTGTATCGTGCTGCTTATTCTTCTGGCCCGACGCCGTTGACAAGAGCATCGGCGATGCCCGTACAAGCATTCATGATCCTCACCTCGGGCTGTCCGGGGTAGAACCAGGCCGAAAGAGCCTGCAAAAAGGGGCGTCAGATACGCAAGTCGGTGTAGGGAAGAGGCAGCTACTAACGATCATGAGATAGAGCGAAATCATCATTGTCCCTTCCGCCCAGTTCGTCTTCGAATCCGCCGTGACATAGTTCACCAAGAAACACGAGCCAATGAGTACCGTCACTTCGAACAGGTCTGCACCCATCAGTTAGCATGCGTCTTTCCTCGACGTGAAGAAGACGAACCGAACAGGACGGACACCGGCTTGCTCGCCCACCAGCCGAGGAGCACGAGGAACGGCATCCAGAAAAGCAGGAACTGGATCGAAAGCTCGATAGCGCGTGCCTCGGCAATGGTTGTCGGCGGAGGGGCATCAGCGAGTTTGAAGTACTGCTTCAGGCTCATGCGCACGAAAAACCCGAGAGTAATGGCGCCGTCGGCGGACCAGGAAAGGATGGGGAGGAGGATGAGACCAAACCACCTGGTCCAGAGTCAGCATCTCGTCAAACTCAGAACGTGGTGCGCTTACTCTTCAGAGATGTTGCTTTCCTCTCGAACACCCTCCACGCTGTCGACGAGCTGTCGATGGCATATTTAGTTAAACGAAGTGAAGTATGTCAGTGGATACGTACCCACTCAGCGGTGGCACCCATCAAGCCGACGCAGAGCAGTAAAAGTAGAGAGCACGCCCAGGGGTTGATCTCAGGGTCAGCCTCCCTCAGCTCCCGTTCCTTCGCGACGAGATCCGCCGGTGCACCGGCGGGTGGCTGGAACGCGTTGCCTTCGCCGGGCGGATCGTGCAGGTAAAAGCGCGAGCAGACGTATCTGTGTTCCGTGTAAGCATCGAAATGGTCTTTGTAAAGGGAAGCTTACACGAAGAGCAGGATCACGGAGAATCCGCGCCCCATTTTGAGAAAGTCGTCGCGGATGTCATCGTTGATTGCCTGGTCGGTGCCTTCGGCGCCGGGTGGGGGCATGCCGTGGTCGATTGCGGCGAAGAAGGCTGCTGGGACTAACAGTGCCAGAATGCTAAGACGTGTGCCGCGTAAGCGCCAAGATGAGGATTGCAAGACTGCGAGGATGCGTACCCGATTGTCAAAAGCGTGTGGTTGAGCTGGGATCTTGTTGGATGGAGAGTCTGCTCCCAGACTCTTGCTCCGCCGACCATGAATGCAGTTCCAGGAATAAGGAGCAGATGCAGCAAAACGACGCCTACAACGCAGATGAGCACAGCCTCTGACTTGTTTTGAGACGACCTTACCGGAAACCGTCGCTTGCAAGAGCTTTAATCTGCGTTGGCAATTTCAAAATCAGAGACTGTGTGGTCAACTGAATCTCGTCACTTACTCGCACTTGAACAGCAGAATGATCGCTAGGGTTGCCTCAACGGCGCTGAGCCGCAAATCAGAATAGACCATGGTACTGATCAGGATGACCTACTTGTTCAGGGTGATGATGATAAGGTCGCCAAGGTCTTCGCCGCAGTACATCGCGAGCTGCTCGCCGCCCCAATCGAACAACTTCTCGAGCGGCATGATTGCAAAAAAGGACACTAGATATCACTTAGCTTTCGTCAGTATAGAATGATCTCGCATGACACGTACGGACGAACTGGGCCTGGTGGGACCACCCAAGGAAATGGGCTACCCACGACAATGGCACAAGGGGGAGGAGAACATTGAGCCCTGCATAGTCCTGTATTAGCCCAGTCAACTGTAACGCCGAAGAGAGACCTATTACATGACGCGAACGCAGCTGCTTTCAAACTCTCGAGCCATCCAATTTGTCTCCCCTTCTCCTTGATACGTGCGAGGATCTTCTGGTGCCCACCGCTAATATCGCTGAGTCTCGTACTTTGACGTTCGAGGGCTGGAGGGGCTGTAGCCGGTTGAGACAACTCCTCGTCGGCAAGCCTGTCAGATGAAGTAGACTGCTGCCGTGGTTCGTAGCGAGTCAGTGGTATCAACTCTGCGTTGTCGTCGTCACTTACGTGGCCTTTCTCCTCGTCGTGGGCCAAGGGCGGCGACCACGTGCTCGAACGAGAAGGCATGCTGCTCCAACCTCGTCGACAACCGTCGAATATATACTACAGCGCCTGCAGACGTTACACCGGCGCCCCGAAGCGATCCAGTCGGGTCCGAGTTTGGTGCTTCACGGGGGCGATATATGGGTGGAGTGGGTCGAGGTGAGTGTTGGAGAACAACGAGGACACTGGGCGGCGCCCCAACGCGTATCCCTGTCGACATCATGTCTACTGTCATAGCATACTTGGCTGCTTGGCGGCAACATGGCGCTGCTTGTAGCGCCAACTTCGCCTGATGAACAGCGCCGGCATGAACACTACCTGCCTTTTTTGGCACCAATTATATTCAACTGTCCCGCCCCATGCCTGTGCACATGAAGATAGGATGCACAGAATGCAGGGTAAAGGCCACACAATTCATTGCCTCTTGTATCTGGCCCTTCACAGATATCTGCCATCGTTCGCTATGCTATACGTAGGCTCCGCCTGGCCACTCCCGGAACTTTACAAAAATGGGGCCCTAGGCGCTGTTCCGGAGTGGAGCTCGTCGAAGATTGCAATTGTCATGCCGTGCTAGCAAGGAATCTTGGCCACATGATTCTGCACTGTTGATCTTGACTTCCTGCGCGATTTTTCGACATTCTTCTCCGCGCATGGTCGGACAACCTCGACGAAGGATTCAAGAAAGCTCTTTGGATCAATTAAGGAACGTGGTGGCGATGCCGGATCTAGACTCGAAGTCTGCAAGTCAAATTTTTTGGGACGATTCCGGCTGTCATGGTAAACTGGCGTCTATTCTGGCGGCCTGAAGTTCTGAACGGTTGTTGGCTTCGCTGTCGACTGTCGTTGCAGAGTCGGAGGACTGCAAACATCCTCAGCTTCAGCTTTTCTAACACTCACAGTCATTGCTTGCCCATACGCTTCTTGAGAGACCATGTCTTTCTTGCTTCGTGGGCTGTTTTTCTCGCTGGTGGTCATAAAGGGTGTGTCTTCAATTTTTTTAATCTTAAGTATCTTGTCGCTATCAATGCACTACAATAGCTTATTGTTGATTTTTTAAATACCAGTTGTTCATGCCGATACGTCCCTGTGGATTCCTGGTTTCGACTCTCAGCCTCTTAGCGTTGCCAACATTGGAACCGACGGACAGGGTCGTACAACATGGGAAATCGTCTCCGGGAATTTGACAGGGACTTTCGGCATGCCATCGTTTTATGGAACTGGTTAGCTGCATGGATTTTAATTGATCGGGAATCCAGGTTCTCATGCTGCATTTTAGCAATCATGGTGCAAGGGCCACAGGATGCGCATGTCACATACAATAACGCAGACATTTCTGCGTCCTTCGACATCTCCTGTACCATCGCCCACGGCATCGCAGATTGCACGGCAGACGAAGGTTACTTCACTACACCATACGCGTTCGGCCCGCAGTCCGTCTCTCCCTTTATCGTGCAAGGTGGACAAACGGCAAGCCCTCCTGCATGGCTGAATCCAACTCCATCGCCCGCTCAAGGCAGCCCTTCGTATCCTGCGCCTACAAGTGTTATTTCGTTTTCTGCTTCAATCCCATCAGCATCGCCCGACACGTCAATCTCCCTGTCTTTGTTGACGGCGCCTGCTTCCAGTGCGCCTGCATCGAGCACAGCTCTGTCGCAGAGCAGCCGATCCAACCCTACGCCGTCCGCTTCGCTGATATCCGGAGCGACGATGAATGCTGTGACGATGGCTGGCATTTTCTCAGGTTTGATCTTTGGGTTTGCTTTATTGTAGCACGTGTCGAGCAGCAATGAGGATCCACTCGTACTGCTATTCCAGCAGCACGTAAAATCCCACCACGTCCCAGGCTCCAACTTGCGTGCGCTTATACTTCACAGACAGAGTTTCCATGCCAAGCGATCTCAGGCGCGTAACTAGGAATATGGGAAGCGGACTCCTCTTCGCGGCTTCTCCAGCGCTCCAACAATCAGCTGCCAGCGATTGCTCGCACGAGATCTTGGTCTGTCCATGATAAGCAATCCTCTGATAACGACTACATGCTCTATTGGAATCGGAAAGACTTCATTTGCTCCTTCCACTAATACGCTAAAGGCCTGTCAAAACCGATGACCCAACACCTCCACGATGTTTATATACTCATCGAAGCAGCTCGGATCGGTAGAAATAACGCCCGCACACCTACTGATAAGACCAATACCTTCACACAGATATCTCGAGCCCCTCAAATTCTTCCCAGCTGCCCGTAGCATAATCTGACTGCTACACCATGCCGTCATTGGTTTTTGACGTTGCGGCTCTCGTGATAGGACTGGCTTTCGCGTCTTTTGTGTATGACAGACGACGGAAGCGGAGCCCTCACGCGCATCTGCCCTTTCCACCGGGTCCTAAAGGTCTACCGCTCATAGGAAACCTGCTAGACCTGCCGAAGAGCAACGAGTGGGAGGTCTATGACAAATGGAGCAAGGAATTTGGTACGTGCGCGTCTTGATCTGAACGAGTACGGTGGGACTGACCACATCGTTTTAGATTCCGGGCTGATACACCTCAATGTCTGTGGGACGCACATCTTTATCGTGAACTCGGCAGAGGTCGCGAACGACCTATTCGAAAAGAGATCGGCGCTCTATTCTGACAGGTACGTGTATCCCTCATCCGAAGAGCTATCGCTGAACAACCGACCAGGCCAGCCTTCCCAGCCCAGACCAAGCTGTATGTGCCCATTCCCTCCCACATAGTGCCTTCTGACATCTGAGCATGCCGAGCAGTCTCGAGTTCGACTGGGTCCTCGACTTCCAGCCGTACGGCCCACGGTGGCGTGCCATGCGCAAGATGTTCCACGAGCAGTTTCATCCGACCGCGACGACGCAGTGGTATCCGCTCCAGGCAAAGGCGACGCACAAGTTTTTGCAGCGCTTGCTTGAGACGCCGGATCAATTGGATGCGAACGTCAGACAGTACGGGATCCACCAATTTTTGTCTTTGGTGCTGCTGCAGATGCTGAGTCGTGAACCTTCAGCATGGCGGGCGAGATCATTCTGGCTATCGCATATGGGATCGATGTCAAACCGCATAACGATCCGTACGTCGTGACGGCGGAGAAGTCGCTTCGTGCGCTGGCGATAGGTTCGACAATCGGGATCATTTATGATCTCCTTCCCATCTGTACGTCTAGTTCTCGCGATGCGCCTTTTCTAGCATAATACTCACGATTCTGGCGAAGTGACTTATCTGCCTGAATGGTTCCCTGGGAGCTTCAAGAAGGAGGCGAAGAAATGGCTCCCATACAACAAAGCGATGGTCGAGAATCCATATCGCTTCGTCAGGGAAGCTCTGGTACTATCGCAATCAATTGGACTGGTCGAGAATCGGCTTATTGATTTGCTTCTAGGAAAATGGAACGGCACCCCCTTCTGTTGCTGCCGCCGCCATTGGCAAGCTAAAGCATGGGCTAGACGAATCGATCGCAAAGAATGTCCCGGCTAATATGTATTTCGGTGAGCCCTTCTCCTGTGAAGTTTTGGGTCGTCTTACCATAGAGATATGCAGCGGCTGCTGATACCGTACGTCCTCCCTGCCAAGAAAGTCTCAAGCTTCATAACGCACCATTATCAGACCGTTTCTGCCACTGAGACGTTCTTCCTTGCCATGACTCTTTATCCCGAGGCACAAAAGAAAGCGCAGGCTGAGATAGACGCTGTTATCGGCAACGACAGGCTTCCTGATTTCAGCGACCAGGACTCATTGCCTTATGTAGAGGCGCTGGTGAAGGAGGTGATGCGATGGAGACTGGTAGTACCTACAGGTGCGAGCACTAACACGTTCATTTCGATACCTGAATGACAGCGCTGCTTTTAATGTCAGCCGTCCCCCATCGAGTTACCACAGATGACGTCTACAATGGCTACTTCATCCCTGCCGGCTCGACCATCATCGGCAATGGTTGGTCAGTGAACGTTTCAACTCTTGATTGATTGCTGTCCTCATTAATTCAATATTTCTATTGTACATCCATCCGTCAACAGGGGCATTCTGCGCGACGAGAAAACATTTCCAGAGCCGGAGAAGTTCATGCCAGAGCACTTCCTCGACACGCCCGTCAAGTACCCCGATGCCGCATTCGGCTTCGGCAGGCGCATCTGTCCAGGGCGGCACTTTGGACATGCCTCGGTATGGATCGCGGTCGCGTATGTGCTCGCGACGTATAACATCTCGAAGGCGCGCAATGAGCAGGGGCGGGAGATCGAGCCCGTGGATGAGTATTCATCGGGCCTCGTGTCGTGCGTGCTTTTTATTGCTTTCATGATTAGTGATTCATGGCTACTTGACCTACAGATATCCTTCCCCATTCAAATGTCGGATCGAACCTAGGTCGAAGGCGGCCGAGAGCCTCATTCGGGCTTCGCTAGATTAATAGGTCGACCACGATTGGATGGCGGTGGCAATTCCACAGATATCTTGACGCAGAGTTCTCTCCTATCAGCGCTGCTCAAGATTAAGACGCCTTGCAAACGATAAGCCTGACCTAATTTTTCTTGTTGACCGGCTGTTATCTGTGGTGCGAGATAACCCATGATGTTAATCGGCCTTTGGCTGAATACGTCCGCCTCGGCAACTCCCCGAGGCTATTGCTTCTCGTTACTCGCTATCTCAAGAGCGTCATTCCTTTGCTTTAATGAAATACTTAGGCCCGTCCAAAGTTATGCGGAGCAGGTATTTCAATTCAGATTCGGCCATCTGTCAAGGAGGTTGTAGAGGGTAAGGTAAGCATGGAATCTTTTTCCTGCATCTAGGAACTCGATATTCGATGCCTCAGATTTTTGTCGATGGTACCATCAGGGTGCTAGAGTATGCTCGGAAGGCTATGACGAAGAAGATCGTTGTCACGTCCAGTATGATAACCATCATCTGTCCGGAGGACATGAAGACGTAGCAGACCGTTACAGAGAATGGTGTGTCCTGGTTCTATCTAGTATGGAGCATGGCAGCTCATTTCATGGTTCCAGACTGGTACTATCAGACACTCGAAGATGCTATGCAGCCCGGCACGCACCTGTTCGTCGTCTACAGCGCCTCAAAGGCGCTGGCAGAGAAGGTGGTCTGGGACTTTGCCAAGCAGCACCCGGAGATTGATATCGCGTCAGGTCTGTGCTCCTCTGTCATTCCGCAGCATTTCCACAATTTCTCATACCTTCCCGCAGTCCACGCTGGCTCCGTGTACGATCCCACAGGTCACGGCTAAGCCATCAATGTCCCTCCCAATGGCACCAGCACATTCATATACAGCCTCCTGAAATCAGGCACCGTGTCCGAGCAGAATCTCTCGCCCGTTTTCGTCCACGTCTCCGACGCTGCAGCGGCCCAGGCTTACATCCTCGCGCTGAAGGCCTCACCGTCTGAGGATCGTCATCGTCGGAGGGTACTTAATGTGGAGGGACGCGGTCGAGTACTTTTAGGCCGCGCGCCTGACCTTCGGGACCGGCTGTCGACGGTCATCGATCATCAGCAAGGATAATGGTCCGACGGTCGATGACTGGTGCCGTCGGGACGCCAGCAGGAGAAAGGCTTGGGGTTTACTTCCCAGTGATTTGGGTGTCTAAAGCAGGTGAGTGCCACTGGGTGGCCGCTGCGCATGGTTCCTTGAAATGCAAAGATATGTTGCGTCGTTGCGTGAGGGCACTTCAGCAATGCTGTGCGGGCTTGGATCTTCCATGCGTTGAGTTGCGAGCGGTGCACTGTGTACTGAGTTGATGGTGCACTGTGCACTACCACTCGTCAGCAGATCGCAGTCCCTCTGGGCGCGCCGCTCGCGGAAGAGCCAGCTTCCTCCCGGGAGTCGCCCATCGAATGCCTTGCAAATTCCAGGCCGACAAAAGATATTGTGTAGAGCTCGAAGGCGCAAAGCTGGAGATTTTCAGAACTTGAGTGACTCGTTCTGCAAGTGCCATCGAGTCACGTCGCTTTCAGAGCAGCCTGGGACAGGCTTTCAGGCTCAAAGAACAAAGTTACCATGGCAATTCCATTATTGGTCGATCCTGGTAAGTAGCACAGAGTTAACAAGCTTCGCTCCTCTGCTATATAACGAGCACTTTATTAGATCTTCGAACTTGGCAAGTCTGAACAAAGTTCGAACAACGTGGCTGCGGACAAGACTTGAACACAGCCAACACGACTTCTCAGTTTCATCCGCGTCATTCCATCCCCACTGACAGAGTTTCGTCCATGTGATCTCTTACGAACATGACAGCCGGCGGTAACTGCGCAAGGAGATCTCTCGCCGACACGGGTCATTATGGAGAGCCAAAATGCTTTTGTTTCGGCGCCAGCGTTGGCTATAAGTAAAGGCTTGCTTGCTTTGACTGGCAACCGTCAGCTACCACGCCTTCCCTGCTAACTTAACTCAAGTTCAATAAACCAGCATCTCAGCAATCAAGATGTCGCACATCAGAACTGTTCTTGTGCGTGTTTCCTTCCGCTCAAATGCATGCTACCGCGACGCTGATCCATGTGTCCCTCAGGTGACTGGCGCCTCGGGCTTTACAGGCTCTGCCATCGTCGACCAGCTTTTGGCCGCTGGCTACACCGTGCGCGGATATGCGATATGTCCGGCTCCATACTCTGTATTTTTTCTCAAATGATTTTGCAGAACTGCCCGCTCCGGAAAGGCAGACCGCGTGAAAGCGGCCTATGGATCCTTCGGTGACAAATTCGAGGTCGCTGTCGTGGACGACATCGTGACTTCAGACCTCACGGACGCATTCAAAGGTAAGCTTTTCGAATGCAGGCGTTTTGTCGGGCGTCTGACTGTGGTTTTGAAAGGCGTCGACGTCCTGATTCACGCGGGCTCCCCGCTTAATCCTCCTGGTACTACCGATGTGGTCATCAAGGTTTGTCTTTTCAGTCGTCTTCAGGGCTTCATTAAACGACATATCAGAACGCCGTCGATGGGACTATTAACGTTCTGAATTTTGCACTCAAAGCTAGAGTGAAAAAGATAGTATTCACCTCTAGCCTGATCACTATTGCCGACGTGCCAGACATGATGAGCAACAAGACCTTCACTGGGGAAGGTAGGGCGTCTTTAGTGTGTTCTACACCGATGGCTGACGAGGAAGAACAGATTGGAATGGGCAGACCGTGGAGGATGCCTTGAAAGCCGATGCCCCCATGTGGGCGGCATATGGTGCATCGAAGACAGCCTCTGAGAAGGCGCTCTGGAAGTTCGCGACCGACCCTGAAGTCGATGTAACGACCAGTGAGTGTCTGGTTAGGAGCCGCCTCGAGAAGATGCTCACATCCTCTGCAGTTCATCCTGCCTTTTTATACGGCCCCGCAGGTCACGGCCAGGTCCTCGATGCTCCAGTCACTGGTACCAACAGCTACATCTACCAGTTGATCTCCGGAGAGAAAGGCCGCGCTGTGCCGGATCAGATGAGCGCAGGCATCTTCACCGACGTCCGTGACGCCGCGCAGGCTCATGTCCTTGCGCTCAGAGCGCCTCCTGCGGACGAACCCAAGCGGATCATCGTCCTCTCGGGTGATTTCACCTGGAAGGACGCTGTCGCGTACCTCCACGCCGCGCGGTCCGATCTGAAGGATCGCTTGCCCGCACTCTCTGTCGGAGATACCCCTGCAGCTGCTGCCAATTGGTGCCGTTGGGACACCAGTAGTGCCGAGAAGGTTCTCGGCATCAAGGAGTATAAGGATTGGAAGACGACGCTGACCGAGACGATCGACGATGTCATCACTAGGGAGAAGAAGCTCGCCTCAGTGATAGCGCGGTGAAAATCATTCCATCATATATACCTCGGCCGCGAGATAGACCCGATGCTGTAGGAGTGGGCGGGTTGTTACACCACCGTACTTGGATTAAATTTTTAAATTTCGACGCGTTTGCGGTCACATGGTCGCAGCCGTTTGTCACGTGAGATGCACTGTTGCGCCACATTCGCGTCGGAGTCCGCGGCGCGCCCTAAGATCAGAGCGCTCTCAGGCTTTACCAGGGGCTTCAACGTCGCTCAGTTCCCGACGACAACACCGTTCATCTCGCTCTGTGCGCTGCACTCTGACATCTGTCTCAAGTCGAAAAAATGAGTCGCGAATTCCCTTGGACCAGCTTGAAGGCGGATACGCTGCGGGCCATATGCCGCGATCTGGGTGCTGGCGGGAAGCGCAAGAAGGAGGAGATGCTGGAGTTCATCCAGGGCGTCGAGAGGAACGGACGTAAGTTTTTGGACATTTCTTGTTCTCGGACATGCTGATCGACGGGTTGCTGCGCTATCTAGTGGAGGAGACTTTGAAGTCAGTCGAAGCTGAGGAAAAGGAGACTCCAGCGAAAGCGGGTGCCAAACGCGCACGCCCCGCCAAGGAGAATGGCGCCGGAGGGGGAAGGCCGTCCGAAGAGAGGACGGGCTGCGGCAGCTCAAGCTGAGCCGAAGACTCCTGCGAAGCGTGGGTCCCGAAAGACCATGGAGAGCGTTACGTTGCCGTCAGGCGGTGGTCGGCGGTCTACGCGCGGCGCTAAGGGCAAAGAGGGAGAGGCCCCCGCGACCAGCTCTCCCGAGAGGGCCGCTTCCGATGCGCCTGCTGAAGACGCTGTTGCGGATGCGGCCGCCGAAGAGGCTGAGGAAATTGAAGCCGCAGAGCAGGCTGTTGCCGCCGTCAATGCAGCCATCGAGGCAGGTGCGTCATACCACCTTACAGGCGTGATCGCTGCAATTAACCTTCAAATGTTATGTCTGCAGAAGCCTCAGCCCCAGCGGGTGTCTCAGTCGCTGTCGTCGAGGAGACGGTGCGAATCACCACCTCAGTTGAGCGAGATGTTGTCATTGCCTAAGGATGGATGCCCTCGGATCACAACGGAGGGTTGGATCCTTCCAACTTGTTTTATTCGTCAATTTACATGTACGATTAGTCGCTTTCTTGCTGTCTCGTGTCTGCTAGGTATTCTTATTCTTGATAGCCTGTTGTTCCATATGTTGGTTCCAGTACATAGTATGTCTTCCTACCGTGTTCTGTTTCATTCTACCCCTGCAACGAGTACTGTATCTCGCTGCCTACAGTGTCTTGCAATGCGATCAGTCTGTCCAGCATTGCCTGACCGTCTTCATCCAAAGTCTCCCTGAACCGGTCCTCGTTCATCCACGTTAGCCCATGCTGGAGGATATTGCGTGCCCGGGTCACCCCACCCCGCGTATCGCCCATCGATGCATGCAAGGTCGCCCGCCTCGCCTTCGAGCTGTAGGTGCCCAGGTGCAGAATGTTGTTGTTGTAGAAGACGGTATCTCCCGCTGCATACATCGGTATCAGCTCACAAATTCAATCAACCAACGAGATTCCACTTGCGTTGCAAGGTTACTTTCATAGCGCCTGGCATCGCCATCGGATCGGCTGGAGGATCGGGCGAAGTCGAATGCATTCTCTGCTCAGGCGTCCGCGGCACGTTATGCGATCCCGGAACGACGTAGAGACAAGAGTCTTTGTACAAAGCGCTGTCAAAAAAATTCAGTGCATGCGTTCACTCAGGTTGGAGCGATCTGAGGACTCGCGTATTCCATTGAATCTAAGTATAACTAATAAATAATTCACACACAAGCATGAAGAGGACCACCTACCCCATGATGCCAAACAGCAAGAGCGTCGTGCTCTTCCTGCTCGGACGCCGTCTCCTTCACATCATCGCGATGCCATCGCAGCGCAAAATCATGGCTCTCCGGGTTAATGAGCATATTAAAAAGCTCTGAGCCCATCCCAATCAACAAAACTCCACATCACCGACCAGAAACCAATCCGACGCACCCATCTGCAGATCTGCATCGCCGCACTCCACCAGCAGCTTGACGGCGCCGCGCAGCTCGCGCGACGCGTACCACCGCGCG
>SFCI01000562.1:0-11928 GCA_004681135.1 Hericium alpestre | reverse complement strand
TATGNNNTCTGANANNNACNANCACATTCNNNNCTATANNNGNCTCANNANNNTNNNANANNNNATCATGCGATACGCATCTTGGAGAGGATCTACGGGAGCTGTATGGGTGATGGCTGCCTCTGGAACGACCCGAGCCAGCCTCTACATGTGTATACCCCAGGACGGAGCCCGCACGAGCACACGAGCTGACAGCGGAGTAACAGAGACGGCGACCGAGACATGCACCAAAATGAGAAGCTCTCCTCACCAAGACCATTCTCAAGATGGCCTGCATCAGTACACTTATTGCTAGCCTTAGACGAGGAGCTAATCCCGCCATCTTCCAGAACCAACTCAGGTTCCACGCTGCCTGCGGTCCCAACGGCGAGCGACGGAAAAGGCACGCGCCTCACCGGCCAATCCCTCTCATGCTCACCATAGCGTTGACACAAGGCAGAGGACGATGCGAAGCGCAAGGACGACATGGGGCATGGACCATGCTGAAGCTCGGGCAGGGAACTGTGCTGTCTGGCGGGAGGCATGCATGGTGACCACGAGTGTACGACCTTCCGGCGGCCATGCGTCTGCATCCGGGACTGGGGAGGACATGCGCACGGGGCGCAGTGGCTGCTGAGTGGTGGTTATGCCCAGACACACTTCAGCCTGGTTTTGCCTTGCCTTCCTATCTGTGACAGTGCCACGCATTGCTCGGCTCCATGCTGCAATAGCGTATATATGGCAGGGCTCTTGATAGCAGGCAGGCATTATGACACAGCTGTTGTCGATGTGGCAGTGCCCGCATCTGGGAGTAAGAGAGGATATGAGCAGTGACAGTGCAGATGGACCCCCGCCCCCATGCGCCTGGCTCCGCATGTCCGACTCTGCCTTGTCGCAAGCCTGTCAGCATTTAGGAAGATGGCTGGGATTGATGCGGGCAATGGCGCGGGGAGCCATCATGAGTATGAAGTCAGGGATGTGGATCTGCGGTGCGTGCGAACAATGAGTACAGCTGCAGACCACAGATCGTCTCTGCATACCAGCCACCTGCGAGTCCCTGTCCTAACACATGGACAGTCTGTCCCAAAACTGTGCGCTATGAGGACTGACGGCATTTTGTGCATTCCTGCCCTCGTTGTTCTTGATCGGATAGACTTGCGATGGATCGCGATGGCTGGGCTGATATGCACGGGACGTGGGGTGTGGGGCGATAAGAATGCTGAAAGTCAGCAGAGATGCAGTGAGGAGGGAGGAAGATAGAGAATCTGAACTGGTGGCCCTGGAATATGTTATGGAATGAGGTCACAGGAGAGAACAGAGAGGACAGATGATGGGGAATGCGATGACTGGTTCGATCGGGCTGTGGTATTAAGTACATAGGAGAGAGATGTGGGACAGAGAACCGGTTCCTGCCTGGACTTCCTGCTGGTTCCCCGCTGCTCGACCTAACCTCTGCCCCAACCACCAACCAACCATGGCCATGACCACATCTCTTTCTGGTCTCGCAGCTCGCTGGATCTGGTGGACATCCATGGTCAACGAGAACCGTCGACCCACTGTCGACCTACAGAAATGCTCGCCAGTACTGTACCAGGCCCCCTGAAGCTCCTATGTATGTTTCCCAACCGAACAGAGTTTTTGAGGACGAAATTTGACATTTTCCTTCCCGGCAATAGAGGTTTTCGAGCCCAGATCGGGACCGGCTTTCCCGGCAAAATAGCATCTTTTGAGCCTTTTTAGGCAAGGGTCAGGCTACTTTAATACTGGGAGTGGGCCGAAAACACCGGTCTCGACAGCGTTCCTTGATGCTAGCTCAATACACTGCTCGATATGCTGTCATCGCGTAGAAAAGCTGCATACGAATCGAGGATGCTGATGCTCAGTAGGTAGAGAGATACAAAATATTCCCCATCTTCGCCCCCTCCTTGTGACTGCCATTACGATCTCAGAACACTGTACTGGACATGTCCTTAGATCCTGTAGGCCAACTAGCATCAGCTTTAGATCCCCACTTTCGTCAGATTCGTAACATCGAGTTTGACGCGATGACTTGAAGCCTCTTCTTACTCATGCGAAAAATTGTCTCAAGGTCCCCAGTACTTGCATGAACGTCTTCGCTGCCATCATCCATGAAGTGCATTGGGACAAGAAAGACTTCTTGATGTTTTCATCTTGGTTAGGACCCCTCGTCAAGGGGAGGATAAAGAACATTCAAAGTGTGGGGAGCATGGAGGAGCACATCATGGCGGCGGTGAGTGCATGCAATGTACATGCTGGAGCAGGGAACTAATTCACAATTAAAGTGCACACATGATAAGGCAGCCATAGCAGCTCACCGGTACTGGTGTTTTCCTCTCTGCAGGGGAAGACCCCTGCACTGGGTCTTTACCATTATCGACTTCAAAGAGAAGACCATCGGAATATTTGACAGCTTTCCTGAGCTTAAATCAGTCCGATGGGCCAAGCCAGTGAGTCCGAAAAGTGACAAGGGCTGCGTACATGACTGACGACTAGCATAGCTAGCGAAACTTGTTGTTAATGGGATACGCCATGTCCTTGACCTTGCAGATGTCGACTGGGACAGTATGCGATGGGCTGACAGGTTGTACCATCCCCCACCGTCAAAGGTCCAGCATGACTCGTGGTCATGCGAGCTCTTTGTGATGATGGCAATGAAGGCATTTGCACAGGAGCGGTCTAATTTTGAGGGTGCCTGCATGAAGAGCCGGATAGAGGAAATTCGTGAAAAAGCAATATGAATGATGCTTGAAGTGCCATATGTTGTTTAATTGCATTGTCAACTGGGCACTTCGCTAACATGATACGGTGCTTACCAGAATTACAAGATATTGTCCCAGAGCTGGCGAGAATCTCAAAAGACAACGGTCACCATCACGATCCATGACCGAAGACGAAGGCGAAGATGGTGGTGCCGAATGCCCACCAATAGGCAATATTTCTGACTTCAAAATGTAAGATTCCTGATAAATTTTGTCAGCACATTATTGACGAGGATATATGGTGATACGTGCTAGGCTTGATGTATCTGGGAAAGTCACAGAATCAGCAGTATCGACTACGGTTGTGGCATCAAGGACACTCAGCAGCGACAACAATCCTGACACATCCTCTGCTGTCAGTGGGCAGTCAGTCCTCACAACAGGGGAATGCATGTATGTTGTGCTTTGCATCTGCCTCCTCTTAACTTGTAGAGCTGATATTTGAGGTCCTGCACAGTTTGGAGAAGGTTAAGACGAGTTTCAAGAGGGCTAAGCAAGACGTACAGTCAGACACTGAGGAAGACTGCAATACAGACAACGAGGAGGCCACTGCTGTGAGGTGCAAAGCAGCGCACAGAATGAGAAAAAAGAAGCTTACCGATGATGAGCAACAACGCCAGCTGGAAGCAGATACTTGGACGACGACAGTGGAGGCAAAGCGTGTCCTCTGTGCTGCCTGTCACAAATGGATCAAACTACACAAAACATGCAGATATGATCCAAAGGGCTGGGACAACCACTGTTAAGAACCATACATTTCATTTCTTAACTTGACATCACTCCCTTCGACATCCACACCATGGTCGATGTCCCGTTGCTCTGTTCCCTTTATTTAACTATATCTACATGCATGCATGGACGCTATTGCACTGCCTCGATCCACTATTCGTTTCCATCACTGATCGTTGCAGTGCTACCTTATCTACCTCCTCATCACTCTCGACTCTCTCCATCGTTGATCGCCTCTTGAGCAGGTCAGCCTTTGTTGTTTGTGTGTAGCCTGAGTCCCTACCCGGTCACTACAGGATGTCGGTCCTTAGCATAGTACATAAGGAATCCTACAAACTTTCTGCTGTATCTGATGTATCTAATTGTTTTTATAAATCTGAAATCTTATAAGTTATTTCTGATTATTTCTGACAGATGACACCCATCTTACATGTTTGACTACCTGATGAAACTGAATGTTGCTACCAGTTTCTCCAGATTTCAATCAGATTTTATCAGACACAATCAGATAGTTTGTAGGGTTTCTGATGTATAAGCTAGCATCAGACACTATCAGATACTGTCAGTTTGTTGGACCTAAAGTTCAGCTCAGAGATGGCTCAGTATGCTCTCCGTTTTGTGTAAATTTCAGATATATGAAATTGTGCTATGATTAATAGTTAGAGATGGATGACTACTATATCTAACAATAGATGCTTACTCTTAAATATATAAGCTGAATCAGATATGATCATTTGAAAAGTGGTTTCAGACAGATTAGACCCTACAGTAGGGTTAAAGAACTGTCAGACTCATCAGAAAATTGTCAACCTTCCTGATGCTGAGCCCTCGAGCGGTGTTGTATCTAGTGTTTCTCATTCATCTGCAATTTTTCAACATCAATATCCTCACAATGCACTCATATTGTGATGGTCAGCAAAGTGTGGAAGACAGTAAGACATGTGCAGCTTGGGAGGTAGATGATGCATGCTTTGCAATTGCATACATCACCTCATGTATTCAAGCAGAGTTTGCTGTACAGCACTGTCACAGAGAGACCTATTCACAGGATGTATGTTGCAACTAGAATACTGTGAGTGTCAGCATGCACTAAGGTCTGAAAGTTTGCATAGACATGAGATAACATAGAACATATATGGCTATCAAGTCAAAAGCCAGTTTTTAGGTGATTTCAGATCATAGCCTTCGATTTTGTGTGAGGTACTGAGCACAATGATGTGCGAATGTTGCTAAGGCAGAGTCAAATGTAATGAACATAAAATCCTCTGCCAAAAGTGAAACACATTAGTAGGCCCTAAGACCCACCACCTAAAGGTAGCAGAAATCACACATCTTCAATCTGACAAGTTTGCAGGTTCAACTCTAGCTCTGACTGTCTAACTTTTTCTTTTCTTTCAATTATCCAATCAATATATATAATGTTTGATAGTTATACTATTAACCAAGTCTACACATATCACAATGCAAAAGCAAATTGTCAAATCCAAACACTCTGATTAGATAACAAAAAACTCAGTTTTGCAAGACAAAGATCTCTATGTTGCTCAGTTATTTCTTTATATATTCATTAGCAGTAAGTTGTAATACAATGGTATAGATCTAACCTTTGCAAGTTGATTACAACTAAGGCAAGAGGCCTTCTGATTGTCATGCTGCAGTCAGATCTATATAAGCATATCAAAAGCATTGATTGTACTGTAAGAAAATGAGTTCTGCCCCGATTGTTCTTATATTTGATGTCTACAATCTATCAAATGATTGCTTTCCAACACAATTTACCACTTTCAAAAAGATAGAACCAATAAAATGATATACAGCAAACAAGTTGAAGGGCCATCTATTACTTAAAAGAGCCAAAAATGTAATTTATCAGTGGCTATGGATTTCAAAATTTAATCATATGATCCTACAAGACCTTCTTTGGCTGCACAAGGTCTTAGTGCCCACTTATATAAGCCCAAATTGCCTAGTAGAGAGCCAGTTTATTGTCATTTGCAAAAGTGTTGGCATGACATAGATGTCAAGACTCGGTCGTAGACAGCAGAGAACCACCCAAGTCACCAGCGATGGTGGGAGCAAGAGAGCAGAAAGCGACAAGCAGCGCAGTGACCTGTATNGGAGGTACAGTATGGTACAGATGAAATGGACAATCTAGGGAAATAGGCGAGTGACAGGGAGCCTATAAGTACTGGGACGACAATGGGAAAAGAACAATGGACACCATAATGGGTCGAACAATAGAGTGAGAACAATGGTGGCCAAATGGAGAACAATGGAGTGGAGAACAATAGGATGTCCTAAAGGGGAACAAGGGCATGGGTGAAGGATGGCCCCAGGTCATGTGGAGAAGTGAACATGTGATGGGGCAGCTGGAGCACATGACCGACGCGATGCCTTGATGGCCGAGAAGAAGGCGGAGAGAAATGGAGCGATCCGTGACAAGCATCACCGATATAGTAGCAGCCTTGTGAAATTGCCAGATCCTGTGCATGTGCAACCTCCTACAGTCGAGCATCTGCAACACTTCCCTCCTATCCACTCAGAATAAAACAAAATCACATATCAAATGTTGCACAGGCAAGAACATTCTGTGAAAGCATCCTGTGACGATCTCGACTTGCTGCTGCTTCGCTCATGGGCACATGCCAGAGAAAATGTGAGCCATCGGTTGTAGCACGAGCATCCTTGAATCATGGATAGAACTTGAGGTTATCATGGATCTCAGAAGGAATAATGTCAGGGGGGAGGAAGACATATCGAGTATAGAATTCAGGAGTGACAATTGCATGGAGAACTTGATGGAAGCAGCTACAAAAATATAATTCAGCTTATACTTGCTAGCAATCAAATATAAATTACCTGCTAATGGTAGAAGAACCGTGCTGAAATCTGTTTTTCATTGTATGCACTGTATTTGATGTGCGCAACTGATGCAAAAAAAATCTCCAGTTTTTCAACTGCTGTAACAAATTTGGTGTCACATAATCCACCAAAATGCTGCAGCTCTACTAGAAGTTTCCAAAAGACAGACTTTGTTACACCCATAGCATCATAGAATGATTCCCTATGCCCCCCCAACCATTCTTGCATGAGCTTGTGTCCAGTGAGAATCGAAGTATGCTGAGGACGACGTAGAAGTATCGGAAGGAGTGTGGTGACAATGGTTGCTGCTGACAAAGCAGCAGTAAGTACAGCTTGTCGGATGACTTTTTCATGCCTCTTGGCTGATTTCTGGTAGATTGTATGGGTGTGGGGCATGGCAGGAGGAAGAGATGATGATGGCCGAAGAGAGAGTGCAGGGAACATGTAAGCGACACAATCTACGTGCATCACATCAAGCTTCCGCTTTCAGGCTGATGAGATAAGCGCCCGTCGCTGATGCAGATTTTGTCAACCGGCCGGCAAGGGTCAAAAGTCTTGACCCAGCTCAACCCAACCCAGCCTAGCTGGGGCATCCAAACAGGCCCTTAGTTGCTCACCTTGGACTGCAGGTGCGTTACAGTATTTCTTTCTCATGTATTTAGTTGCTCACTTCGGACTGCAGTAGTTTACATCAAAGTTTGAGGCTCTGACGGGCACCTGACATTAGCCTTTTCAGGAACAGGACTTGTAATCAGTCATGTCATGCAAATAGTGTAAAAATTATACACGTGACTATAGAAATGTCATCTACATGGTGTAAGCTTTCGAATGGGCAGTAAACAGACAAGTCGCATCGAGGACGCGTCGAGATATCTACACGATTAATGCGAAACCTATAATCCCCCTACGCTCGTTTTATTTATGCCCGGGTGGTCATCACCCGAGGGCCTACGTGTCACGGATCGCTCCATTTCTCTCCGCCTTCTTCTCTGCCATCAAGGCATCGCGTCGGTCATGTGCTCCAGCTGCCCCATCACATGTTCACTTCTCCACATGACCTGGGGCCATCCTTCACCCATGCCCTTGTTCCCCTTTGGGACATCCTATTGTTCTCCACTCCATCGTTCTCCATTTGGCCACCATTGTTCTCACTCTATCGTTCGACCCATTATGGGGTCCATTGTTCTTTTCCCATTGTCGTCCCAGTACTTATAGGCTCCCTGTCGCTCGCCTATTTCCCTAGATTGTCCATTTCGTCTGTACCGTACTGTACCTCCAATACAGGTCACTGCGCTGCTTGTCGCTNTCTGCTCTCTCNCTCCCATCATCGCTGGTGACTTGGGTGGTTCTCTGCTGTCTACGACCGAGTCTTGACAAGCGTGGTGAATGCCAAAGCAAATGTCGCATTCTTGAAGTACCTCGTTGAGCAGGTTCTGGAGAATGAAAGCATGAGTCATACTCTTATGTCTCTGAAACAAAGCACTGATTCTTTTGTTTTCAATAGCGTGAATGTAAAGAAGGGAGGACGAACATACCGCAGGCTTCGTACATGAACAAAGTTGCTCAGGACCTAGCAAAGGGCTTTTTCCGCTATGTCGCCAAGACTTGGAAGAAGCGTCAAACTCCCGAGAGACAGGCGAAGCACCTGTTGGCCCTGCAGGCGGCACGTCAGCGTCAAAGGCGAGCTGCAGTGAGTATTTTGAAATGTTGCTAAATGATAAATACTCACCTTACAGCAGAAATGCTGCGAGAGACGTGAATCCGCTGTCCTATTTGATGCTAAATTTGGCATCAAAGGGTCTGCCATTTACGTCGGGACTGACTATGCTTCTGACGTCGCATCTCTACCTGAAGACGAAAGTAAGATCAGCGAGGTCATTAAAGCAGCGTGGGCTGAGCAGAAGGTTGGGAAGGGGGCATGGATGAACTTGCTGCCTTCTTTCAGGTGCAAGCTGGTGAGTTGTCTCTTATTATAATTCAAATCTAGGCTGAGCATATGCATCAGTATGTTTGCTTCCTGCGAGTCCTGGACCAGATCACCTACCTCCGCAAGACTGGTCAAGAGAGGGCCTTTCTGGGTGATGGAGCAGCCTCGCTCCCAGGGCTGCCGCCAAAGAAGAAGTGTCGCACAGAAAACCGTGCCAAGACCACTACAGAGGTCTTTGAAGCACCTTCGACAGAGAGGAGCTGTCATGAGCCTGGCAAAGGCCGTCGCTCTCGGAAGATCGTCAAACCGAGGCCAGGGATGCTGTGGCGCCGCTTCCTGGTGCAGACCGAGGCAACCTTTGACATGCAGAAAGATGTGGAATGGTGGGGAACCTGGGAAGAGAAAGTGAGTACTTGTGAGCTGCTCATACTGAACAAGATTCAGAGATGAATAAGTCAGTTCCGCAGTGCGCGCAGACATCGGGAGTGGTGGAAGATGCGGGAAAGACCTCCTTGCATCGTGTACAAATCGGCAAGATATGCACAGGTGAGTCCAGTCCGAGAGCACGGTTGGCAGCCTTCAGAGTTATGCAAGGAGCTGCCAAGTCCTTGTCTATAAACTTCAGTAGACAAGCGAAGGCCGCCAAGATGACATGGCAAGCAGCACGAGGAAGATGAAAGCTGAGGTGTAGCCACGTAACCAGTGCGTATATGCAAATTATATGGCTAGGCATGTCACCTAGTCCATCATCCTCACCTGTGCCAGACCAAGGCAAGTTCTCTGGGGCGAACGGGTCCTCATCTTCAAGGTCGTTAGAGACAATCGGCACGGCTTGGCCTTCGCTCGCTAGCGCATCGACATCATCGCCTTCGAGCTCAAGATCGAGGTCTTCTTGCTCTTGAAAGTCGAGTTCATAGTCCGGCTGCCAATAAGCATTGGTCCCCCCACCCACGGGTACGTGTATGCCTTCTGCCTGCTTCGTATGCAGGAGATGACTAGGATTAAAAAAGCGACAGCAGAACTTACTGTCTCATCCGAGTCCTGAGTGATAGCCCGCTCCGCATCGTACATATCTTCGAATTCATGAGCGATGCGCCTGTCATCTTTCGTGTACGGATCACGATATGCTTGATAGCTTGTCAGAGGCATAGAGAAGGTAGCAGCTGCCACGTTGAAGACCTCATGCTGTTGAACATGGCCCAGTAAGTCCTCAGCACTGTCAAAATTTGGGCCCAGATTGGGAAGCTGACTTCCGTAGAGCTGAAGGTTGAGGTCTTGATGGGTGAGAGTGCCACGAGCCAGCATATCTGTCTCGATGGCAGACAGAGATGGGAGATTATCAGGAAGCTGTCCCCATGAGCCAGGAAACAATCCCTCCGAGCTAAAGCCAAAATCAAGCGGCAGACTACTCAAGGAGGGGGCTGTCGTCGAGTGCAGAGAGGGGACATTCGAGGAAGTGTTGCCTAACAGAAGCGAAGCCTCCTTCGTCGTGGTCCGGAGGTGATACCTAGACAGATTCTTGCTGATCGGCTCTTTCCCCTTGCATTTGAAGCAGGGACATTGGACGAGCGGGACCATTGAACGTGCAGATTTACGGAGGCAAGACGATGAGCCGCGAGATTATGAGGCAGCGAGACAGCAAGACCACGAGGTGTGACACGACAAGGAAGCGAGGCGTCAGACAATGCAAAGGAAGCGGGCGGAGATATGAAATGACGGTGTGCGAGACGAGGGGGCAACGAAGTGCATGATGGCGGAGGGAGGGGGGCGCGGTGGGATGACGAGACGACGAAGGGAGGTGCCACGTCCCGCGCGTTGCAGCGCGTCGAGGTCACGTGTCAGATTTGCCCACCGTCGTCGTCGTCGTCGTTTGCGAGCAGATAACACGAATAAAATTACAGTCTGCAATCACGAACTATAAATACAAATATTCTACATAATCCAGCCCCCTTCGCGCCTACTCGCTGCGTGGTTTCTTTGCTGGGACACTCTCGTCATCCGACTCCGGTTCCGTGACGCTACCCTGGATAGATGTCGGAAGGCTGTTGAGCCTCTGGAGAAATTCTTCGTAGTGAGACTGACTGATGTGTAGACCGAGATCCTCGAACGGGGAACGACTGACCGGACGCGTGTTGGAAGGGCCTGGAGTAGCATTCACTATGTAAATAGTAAGTTAGCATGAATTCAAGCGCATATATGCACACATACCTCGCATGCCGGGCCTAGCCTTCGTAACCCCGCAGACACAGGTGCACGTACCCGACAAGCTCGACGTGCCCTCGACCGCAGCGTCTCCCGATGCACGCTCCGCTGCGACCTTCTGGACTGCGCGCGGGGTGGAAGGGTCAGCGCCCTTGCTCAGCGCCCTCTTCGTGACCTTTCGGGCACCCGTTTCAGCAGCCGGTTCGTCTTTGTGCTTGACATCCTCCTGCTTGACGACCGTGCTGCTGTGCGCGAGTATCTCGAATAACTAGTTATTTAATGAAGGGTGAGTCCCTTAAATTTGTAGGAGATACCAGACTTACTATTGGCTTTGTTATAGCACCTTTAGGAGTTACGAGAACCTTCGAGACAGATAAACAATCTTCGTGCAAGACCAAGACCCTGTGCGCGTCGTCAGACATGGTGGCAGGAGGCGGGGGAGCTGGGTATGAGGTAGAAGCCAGGGAAACGACTTAGGGATTTTTTGGGTTCTGAAGCTTACCGGGACCAAGGCGACCTTTTTGAGCTGTCAAAGTCAAAGAGGCAAGCTCTTGCGAGCGAAAAAGTGGTCGACGTCGATGGTATTTCTCGAGTTCACGAAGCGTCGGAAAAGTCCGGCTATCTCGACCCGAAAAGGTCGTCAACAGGACGCTACGTCGTTGTTATTTCTTTCGATCTCTTTCGATCTCCAAAGGGTTGAGAAAAGGTGCTCCCAAAGCATAAAAGGTGAAAGAATTCATCTCTTTCACCCCTTTTCCCCCTCGAAGTAATTTGAGGGTTCCGCAGTGAATGAAATTCATGGTGGAATGGAATGCGAGGAATCAATATGTAGTCAGAAGCGACATCGCCATGTCCATTGAGTGTTGGCAGTAATCTCTTGACAGTAATTATGCATTGCCCAATGTCAACGACAACATCTCTCGCGAAAAGTATAGACTAAAGCATGAAAATACCCATCATTTTAAAAATCTTGCGCTCACCGGCTCAGCGGAAGAGAAGTGTGTCTCAGCGTGATGCACGCACGACGTGGAAATGCGGAATGATGACGTTCCGATACCGCGTGGGAAAGAAATATGCACATCCGTCGATGGACGATGATGTGTACGACGAAATGGGAGTGGATCGCAGGAGAGGAAAGGGGAACATTGAAAGCTGGCACTGCAGCTACAACCAAACATGACCAAATGCGAGGAACATGCGCAAGGGCGACTACGACCAAACATGTACAATTGCTGCGCAGTGTGGAGGGTAAGAGTAGAGGAATCCATGCCGAGGAATTAGCGTCCGCCGCTCCCGCGCCGCGCCGCGTGCCTCGTGAAAATTGTCAGATAGAATCAGTTCAGCCTCCGGAAGTCATTGCACATCTCAGGGAATGAAAAAGACAACCTAATAGCCCACCGCGAGGGTCGAACTCGCAGCTGATTTCATCCCCTAATTCTAGGATGTAGT
>SFCI01000561.1:0-18985 GCA_004681135.1 Hericium alpestre | reverse complement strand
ATCCCTCTCTTTTGTTTTGTGTTCGTGTCATAGCAACTTTAAAACTTAGCAGACATATTCTAGTCATGCCATAGTCATTTGATATTTAAAAACAAATGCTATCAAAGGGATGCACGGGGCACTACACCGGCGACAAGATTTGGTTGCCCCGAGGACCGCTTAACCTCTGTAAGTCTTGGCTTGCATGTTACTCACGTTCTCGACCGCAGTCAGTTACTAATGGTATGTCTTTATGCGCCTTCTTTACTTTCCATCCCGATGCCTGGATGGATCAGCATACATCGTCTCATTTCGAGACACTTTCCGAGACTGGCTCTGAGAAGGTCGACCTCGTTAATCAGCGAATGGACATTTCCCGGCCATCGCGGGCAATCCACCTGGCCCTCGTCGCTGACAAGAGGACGGCGGTATATAAGGGCAATGGACGATCTGACACCACCATCCTCTCATCGCAGTAACTTCTACTCGAAAACAAGCTCTATATCGTCATGTCTATCACCGCCAAGCGCCCCATGTCCTATGGTGAGTCTGGCTTTCGGATGCTCGCGAGAGCAGTGCTGAGCGACGGGATTTGTTCTAGTCCGTCTCGGAACTTCCGGGCTGAAAGTGTCGCGCATCATTTTGGGATGCATGAGCTACGGCAGCCCTGAATGGCAGCAATGGGTCCTCGGGGAGGAAGAAGGAATGAAGCATATCAAGGCGGCGTACGTCCTCTCTGCTCCCTCTATCTAAGGTCTTTCTCATACATCGCTTCCTTAGGTATGATCTTGGAATCCAGACGTTTGATACCGCGGACGCAAGTTCTTCTTTGCTTCATACTTCTTAAGATGACCTGAACCCACTTTCAGGTGTATTCGAGCGGCCTTTCCGAGTTCGTCCTTGGAAAGGCGATCAAGAAGTACAACCTCCCCCGTGACGAGATTGTCGTCATGACCAAGGTTCGTTCTGTCCGTCTTTTATCTTGCCATCCCGTTGATCAAGGCCGTCGTGTTTCGCCAGCTGCACGGTGTAGTCTCTCGCAAGATCAGCGATTTTTTTTACGGCGTCAATGTCGATGACCTCGGGTACGTGAATCAGCACGGTTTGAGCAGGAAGCACATCTTCGCCTCCGTGAAGAAGAGTCTGGACCGCCTTGGGCTCGAATATGTCGACGTCTTGCAATGTATGTAAGCTTCGCCTTATGATTTCAGCCGTATTTGACTAAGCTTTGTACAGGCCACCGGTTTGACGAAGACACACCGATTGAAGAGACCGTGAGCAGCTTTTCCTTCTCTGAAAATTCATACGTCGTTAAGGTGGTGTTATTAGATGCAAGCGCTGCACGACGTCGTGAAAGCGGGTCTTGTGCGGTACATTGGCATGAGCTCCTGCTACGCGTGGCAATGTAGGCATTCTCCCTGCTTTCTGGTCTTCTTGAGTATTGACACAGACACTGGCCTCCACGTAGTCCACATCGTGCAGAGTGAGTAGTGTTCATTGCACTTTGGTTGACATTTCTGACAGTCATCCTTAGACTATGCCATCACTCACAACCTCACGCCGTTCATCTCCATGCAGAATCACTACAATCTCTTGTACCGCGAGGAGGAGCGCGAAATGATCCCTACGCTTAAGGTCAGTACTATGCTGTGAGCCGCTTCGTCACCAGCCGTTGTTGACAGTTATCTCTCAGCACTTTGGGGTCGGTTCCATTCCTTGGTCCCCCCTGGCACGCGGCAACCTCACTCGTCCACTCGGCGAACAGACGAAGCGTGCTGGCACTGATGGGTACGCATCTTCACTTTCTTTCCACTCCTCTGCTGACTGTCGTCTAGTTGGTCGCAAGGCTACCAAGGCGCTGGAGTGAAGGATACCATCAACCGGTTAGTACTTCCCATTTATTCTACGCATAACGCTGAAGCCGTTATGTCAGCGTCGAGGAACTCGCAAAGAAGAAGAACGTGAGCATGGCCCAGCTCTCCCTCGCTTGGCTGCTGCAAAAGGATGTGATCTCTGCACCGGTCGTCGGCACGACTTCCATCGAGAAGCTCAAAGACCTTGTCGGGGCTTTGGACGTGAAGCTGACGGAAGAGGACTTGAAGTACTTGGAGGAGCCTTACCAGCCAGTTCCCATCTTCGGCCACTAAACGCTGGCCTGGCCGCTCTATTTGTCGCCATGTCTTCGTCGTCCACAATAATCTTCGTAATTGCTAGCCAATGTACTGCTTTAGATGTCTGAATTAGAAATGTTCGATGTTTTCGTTTCATAATAGGATAGTTTTGGAACATCGCTCAAGCGCAACGCAACATCGAACCATGTCAACTCGGCATATATTTCAGCCTGTGATCAACAGAGATCTTCATCTGGGCTCACAGCTGGTGCGCCCGGATTGCCTGAGTGCGCGTGGAGAGCCTATTCGCCGGCACGTAGTTCATTCAATTGTCAAGCTGGGCCGTTTGAGGCCGTCGGTTGCCTAGGCCTCTCCTAGCGCATCGGCCTCCGATGTCATTTGGATGTCATCGTTCAAGATGATCCAGAAGAGTGCCGCGCTGGTCATTTAGGAGCCTTTGTCTTCTGTTCACGACCGTCTCACGACGTACCATCATGTCCCAAGCCAGTGTCTCCAAACGCCCCATGGCCTACGGTAAGTCAGGTGTATCTGTTTCGTACGACTGCTAATTGACGATGGTATGCTTTAGTTCGTCTCGGAACGTCCGGCCTGAAAGTGTCGCGCATCATCTTAGGGTGCATGAGTTACGGTAGTCCTGAGTGGCAGCCATGGGTCCTTGGAGAAGAAGACGGAGTCAGACAAATCAAGGAGGCGTACGCCTTACCATTGACCTCTTTTAAAATTGTTTCTTATGTCTTCCCCCTAAGGTATGATCTTGGAATCCAAACGTTCGATACAGCGAATGTGAGTTCGTCTTTGCTGCGTACCCATTGTGATTGATCTCACCCCGTGTTCAGGTGTATTCGAATGGTCTTTCCGAGGTCGTCCTCGGGAAAGCCATCAAGAAGTACAACTTCCCCCGTGAAGAGATCGTCGTCATGACCAAGGTTCGTTTCCATGTCTATCCCTTGTGCCTATCCCTTGAACCATACACGTGTCTTGCCAGGTCTTTGGCGCAGTTTCTCATAAGATCAACGAGCACTACTACGGCGTCAATGTTGACGAGATTGGATACGTGAACCAGCACGGTTTGAGCAGGAAGCACATCATCGAATCCGTGAAGGCCAGTCTGGGACGCCTTGGCCTCGAATACATAGATGTCCTGCAGTGTAGGTGTTATCTTCTGTTTTCGATTGCGCTTGACTGAGATTTGCACTAGGCCATCGACTCGACGAAGATTCACCCTTCGAAGAGACCGTGGGCAGCTTTCAATTTTTTTGAAACGCATGATTTTGAGGATAGCGAAATTAGATGCAAGCTCTACACGACGTCGTGAAAGCAGGTTACGTGCGTTACATTGGCATGAGCTCCTGCTACGCGTGGCAATGTAGGTGCCGTTTCTTAAAAATCTGATTGTGTGGAGGTACTGATGCTGGCCTTCACGTCTAGTCCACCGAATGCAGAGTGGGTAGTGCCTGTTGCACCTTGGATCGACATCTCTGACATCCATCCATAGACTATGCCATTACTCACAATCTCACGCCGTTCATTTCCATGCAGAACCACTACAACCTCTTGTACCGCGAGGAGGAGCGCGAAATGATTCCTACGCTCAAGGTCAGTACTATACTGCGACCCGCTTCGTCACCAGCCCTTATTGAAAGTTATCTTTCAGTACTTTGGGGTCGGTTCCATCCCTTGGTCCCCTCTGGCGCGAGGCAATCTCACTCGTCCGCTCGGCGAGCAGACGAAGCGGGCCGGTACTGATCCGTGCGCATCCCTTCTATCCTTCACCTATCCCATGCTGACTCCCATGAAGTTGGGCTAAAGGATATATCGGCGCTGGCGTGGAGGACATCATCAACCGGTTGGTCTTCCTCATCTCTCCTCCGCACGACGCTAAATGCCGTTATTGCAGTGTCGACAAGCTCGCTCGCGAGAAGAACGTCAGCATGGCCCAGCTATCACTCGCTTGGCTGCTGCACAAGGACGTAGTCTCTGCACCGATTGTCGGCTCAACTTCCGTTGAGAAGATGAAAGACATTGTCGGGGCTTTGGACGTGGAGCTGACGGACGAGGAGATGAAGTACTTGGAAGAGCCTTATCAGCCCGTCCCCATCTTTGGCCACTAGACGCTGCCGGCGTGCGTGTTACCATGCCTTCGTCATAGGTAGCAGCCACGAACAAATGTATCCCTTAGAATGTCAGATCAGAGACGCTTGACTTTCTGTTTCGTTCTCTTGCTGCTTCAGACGCAACATCCGAGCATGTCAGCATCGTGGCATATTGCACCCACGGAGATCGTTTGTCGCTTGCGCTTTCGAGTCTCGCGATCATGTCCAGATGCCGGGACTGATGAATTTCGAGACGCACCTCCAGCTCAGATCATCCGCAAATATTGCGTGGCCTGCAAGCTCCAACATGTTCCTCAGGAACGGCGATGAAATCCGTGAATGACTAACACCATCGAATGAGTAAGGCTATCGAAACTGCATCCATCCCTCTGTTGCTGATCAACCACAGGACGCAGCAGATGCACGCTCTATGCGCATACGACAATTTCAACGATACACGTGCATAAAAGCCGGGAAGAGACTCTATAACATGATCAGCTGCGACTAGCCCGTCTGACCGTTCATACAGCTCACATGGCCCCACTCAGCAGAAGGCCCTCATCGTCGCGGAGGATGGAAGCCTCGTCATGCGCACGATCGATGTCCCGAAGCCCGGGCCTGGAGATATCCTCGTGAAGATTTTCGCCGCGGCGCAAAATCCCACCGACTGTGAGTTCCGCATGGCAATGAACGATGGCCGTTGACGAGACTCGCATAACAGGGAAGAGCGCGTATGGTGTCTATCGCATTCGCGTCCGGCACGTCCTTCGGAGTCCTCGGCTGTGATTACGCGGGCGTCGTGAAGGAAATCGGCGTGGACGTTCCTGCAAGACTGCGCAGCATCGGCGAACGCGTCGGTGGATTCGTGCACGCCAGTGAGTGTGTCTTGGTGCCCCGAAACGACCTCGAGCTGACGATACCTGTGCCGTCGTCCAGCGCACTACCCAAATGGTGCGTTCTCCGAGTACCTCGTCGCCCCGGCGGAGGTCGTCGTCCGCCTCCCCGACAAGTGGTCCTTCTAAGAGGGTGCGTAGGTCCCTTCGCCGCGGCGCAGACGCTCTGGGAGTCGCACGACCTGCCGACACCCTTCGCGCCCGCGTCGACGCCCACCATCGTCCTTGTGTACGGCGGCTCCTCGTCCGTCGTGCAATACGTCGTGTAGTTTACGAAGCGTGAAGTCGCTCGGCGCTGATGAGGTATTCGACTATAACGACCCTGATGTTGGGAAGAAGATCAAGGAGGCCACAGGCGGCACGCTGAAGCATGCTATAGACCGCATCGTGGAGGCAGCGAAGGGCACGCCCGACATTATTTCTGCCGCGCTGAGCGATGAGGGGGGCCATATCGCAATTATCTTGCGGTATGGGAGCCTCAGGCCCGGCGTCACCACCCAAATGACGCTTGCGTACAAGCTGCTAGGCAGGGTGAGCGTCCTCCTACCTATGCTCCTTGGTTAATGGCCAGATACTGACGACTACGCTGGTCACCAGAGCTTCGAGTTCCCGGGGCAACGGATGCCTACAGAAGAGACGACCAAGCGGGGGAAGGACTTTGCGAAACTGATCACGGACATCCTCGCGACCGGCAAAGTCAAGCCCAACCCGCTGCTGGTCATGCCGAAGGGACTGGCTAGTGTTTCGGATGGGCTTTCGTACGTGCATAAAGGAAAAGTACGGCTTTTCGTTGGCCTCCCTTTGGTTCCTGTAAACAATAATCTTTTCTCAAGTCAGGGACAGAAGATCACACACCGCATCTTCGATGCTCTTTGAGAAATCCGCCTGTTCCCCGAGGCTGAGAATGTGGGTCGTGGGAAGCGGATGGACATGATAGACATTGCATGACACTTGTATACGCTTGTACCACTTGCACGTCGTCAAGCAGACTAAAAGAAGAAAAGAAGTAAAGCAAATCGTCTTAGATAGCATCTGAAGCGTCGTTAGAAGCACAGCACTCGTGTGAGGGGAGTGCATGGTGTGTTTTTTCGAAGCGCAGAAGAGACCTGCCCGAGATCTAGAATGGGACGCCGTAATTGAGATAGGAGTGGCCACTGAGTGGCCATGCAGGTCAGGTATTGGTAGTGCGCCCTGAACAACTTGAATCCGGTCAGTCGCACTTCGGCATCTCTGATCCATGATGATGGTGCCGTAAGGGCAGTATGGGACAAGACTCGTGTGGGATCTTGTAGGATCTGCTGCCTCGAGTAGCTGAGCAAAGACAGCGAAGTACCTGGTGTTATCGTCCACTAGGCAGTCGTGCGACGAAGCCGCTATGGTGTTCTACGAAGGAGTTAATAAATAGCATCCTCAACTGAGTTGGGCTATATATGATGAGGCGGCAAACGGTTGTGGTGTGCCCGGTGGGAAGCGCCTGTGTTTGAGGTTGTGAGCATTCACACATCTCGACATATGATCTGCAGCCGGAGGCTGATGATGCCTACCCGTCGTGAGAGCCCCGAGGGTTGCTCGAGAGGAAATAATCAGGCTAGCAAAACAATTGATTGCAAGTCAGACAGACAAGATAAGTAGCTCGGCAGACCCGGGACTCAGAAACACATGCTTGAGGAGAAAAACGGAACGACCAAAGTCAGCCAAGGTCCGAGAGTCAGATAGCGCTGAAAATGATTCCGGAAGAGCTTTGCCTCATGGATCCAAATGTCGCCGGCTGTACAGCAGGCAGACCCATCAGATACGGATTCCAAGCTGTCCATGTGGGCTGCATACTTCAACCAAGCCTCGAATTGCGCAAGAATACCAAGTCGGGACAAATTGGAGCAGACTGTAGTAAGCAGATCAGATTTTCGTGCCGCGGGCGAACCGACGTGAACTGTGGTCGCTCTGAGTAGCATGACCATGAAAAAATACAGCGAGTATGTATCAAGAATCAGTCGAGATAGATTCAGAAAGCAATATTGTTAGGGAAGGTAAAAGATGGGGAGAAGGAAAAGGTGCGAATTCCGAGATGGCCAGCGGAGGAGCATGGGACGGGATCACGTGCGTGTAAGAATTCGCGATAGCCCTGCGGGGAGACAACGGAGAGAAGCTGAACGCGTGTGCCTTGCTGTAGAATATGTCTTGCCCACTTACTTCTGCTCCTTGATACCCTGCTTTCTCACATACCACGACCTTCACGATACCCCTTGCTTTCTGCTTTGACGTGCTGTATATCCCAATACCCCGCTACCACTGTGAATACGAACCTGCACCTCATTTCGGTCGTGTTGTGGAAGTTACCGTGTACTCCAATTTTATCGGTGAGTCTTTTGATTCAACGCCCAATTTTTTTTCTCAGGACTTAGCCTTCACCGTCATCCTTGCATGCAGTTGTCTGTATCTCGACTTTTCAAGCTAAATATCTATTGGAGACCTCTATCGCAGCTCTCGTAGCCCAAACTGTACGGGTGATAACCCTTGCGGAAGGAATGAAATGTCTGCGACCACCGAGGACTATCATAGGGAAAGGGACTTGTACGAGCATGATAGAGAGAAGGCGTCTTCAGGTCAGTTGAAGACTATACGACTGTGACAATACTTATGATTGGTATACAGAGAGCCAACTCGGTCGGATTCATACACATTCTACAGTTCCTGAAGATACTTCACATATCAACTCGGCACCCGATTTTTTCGATCCCAACCTAGACTTCTCCCATGCTAGCCTAGGTCAGTCAGACTAGCCTGTCCTTCTCATCTGCGGAGTAATGCGACTTAACGCGTACATTGCAGAGGTCGACTCCCCATATCCCGAGGTCCGAGCGGCTGTCGCCAATTTTGACGATCCCTCCATGCCCGCTTCCACGCTTCGGGCATGGTGATCGGCCTATCTTGGGCCGTCCTCCTTCCGGGTATCAACCAATTTTTTTCATTTCGATATCCGTCTATCTTGGTGTCGGGTGTAAGTGGCCATTATGACTCCGCACGTGCCCTTCTGCCCGCTCAACCGTCATACGCCATGCTGTTAAGTTCGTCGCGCAGCTGGTGGCATTTCCCATAGGCCGCGTTTGGGCACGTATCATGCCCCGTATCAAAATCCTTGGAGTGTCTGTCAACCCCGGGCCCTTCAGTATCAAGGAACATGTAAAGACCTGTCCCGTTTGATGGCGTACGATAACTTCATTTGTATAGGTCCTCGTTACGGTCATGGCAGGTGTTGGCGCCCAACCAGCCTATGCGGTGCGTTCCTATCATCGGTCATCGCATATAGTTTCCACTGACTGCCTGACAGACGGACATCATCTCGGTTCAGCGAGTGTATTATAACCAGAGATTCAATTTTATTTGTGCGAATATTGCTTAAGATTTAGTAGTTCATACGCTAATCAGGGCAGCGCAGATAACTGGATGCTAGTCATGTCGACGCAATTTATTGGATTTTCTGTCGGTGGCATTGCACGGCGCTTCCTCGTCGCTCCACCCTCCATGAGTATGTCTTTCAATTTCTGAAAAGTATTGGTTTTTACCTCGTCCGCAGTCTGGCCAGGTACACTCGTGTCTTGCGCCCTCTTTAACACCCTGCACTCGCAAACCTACTTCGGGAGCGGTCTCCACAGCGGCATGAGCAGGGAGCGCTTTTTCCTGTATGCGTTCTTGGCGGCTATGATCTGGTGTGAGTTGACACCGCACTTTTCCGTTCGCGAAGCGCGCTGACCGTGTGCTCTGTAGATGTTGTGCCAGGGTATCTGTTCCAGGCGCTCAGGTAGCGTGGCTTGAGATCTGTCGCAGTGCTCCAAGGTCTGATTGGAACCCGCACGTCACAGCGTTTTCAGTTGGGTCTGTTGGATTGTGCCGGAAAATAAGGTCGGGTTTGCCTTCTGGTCGAAGCTCTCCAGGTTTCTGCGTCTGACAACTTCCATAGGTTGTCAACCAGCTTTTCGGGTAGGTGCTTGATCTCGCCCTCAGGGCTTGTAGTAACGCTTTCGCGTCGGTAGCTACAGGAGCGGTATGGGCTACTCTCTCCTGACATTTGACTGGAATCAGATCGCCTTCATCGGAAGCCCGTAAGTTGGGCTTATCCCACTACATATGATTCAATTGTTTGACGCTGACGGTACTCAGATTAGCGACACCTTGTGCGTTCCACTTCCTGCAGCCCGGGTGATAAGCGGCTAATTTTTTAATGGTAGGGTGGGCGGAGGCAAACATCTTCGCGAGCTTTGTTTTCTTCTATTGTGCGTCCTCGATCACACTGTTAGAGCCCGGGGGATCTCATCTTTTCACCAGGGATTTTGACACCATTGCTCTACGTGAGTTCCTCTATCCCACCTCTTGGACATACTTGCTTAGCAAGTACAGTATACCAACGTGTGGTACGGCTCGTACCTCCCGTAAGCCGTCGCCCTGTCTTATGCCGGTGCCTGCGACCTATACGACCAATGCAGCATATCGTCCCGCAATGCCTTCGACAATACCGGCCAGCCATACAACCTATCCCGCATCCTCAACACCGACACCACCCTCAACACCACCGCCTACAATTTATACAGCCCGCTCTTCCTGTCGTATGACATCCGCTCTCTCGCATATGTGCCTGGCTGAGTCACGATCCGCAGGACCACCTTCGCGGTGTCCTATGGCCTGGCGTTCGCGTCCGTGACGGCCACCGTCGTGCACTCCCTAATCTACTTCAGCAAGCCGATAAAGCTGCACTTTGGCCGCTCGCTACGGGAACAGCCCGATGTCCATGCACAGCTGATGTCGCGGTATTGCCAGGGTGCGCACTTACCCGTATTTTTTCTTCTGTCGGCGTGACCTAACCGAGTGGTTTAGTGCCGGAATGGTGGTACGCGTGCATATTTGGTTCGCATAGTTTTCTCCTCGGTTTCATTTAGAAAGTCTGATGCATTTGTCTCTTCCAGTTGTGGCGTTCCTGTTCGCGGGGCTCTGTATCGGGTTCTGGCCGACCGGCATGACCATCTGGGCCCTCCTCATCGCCCTGCTCATTGGTGCGGTCCGCCAACCCCGGAGCTTGAGCTGCGTTCGCTGATTCGTCCTGTCCAGCCTTCGTCTATGTCGTTCCCATAGGTTTGATTCATGTTCTCTATCGGTCATGCTGGTCGCTCATTGTGCTCTTCGCAGGAATGATCCAAGCCATCACTAATCGCCAGGTTGGCTTGAAGTGCGTGAATGTCGTTGCCATGCGTTTCGAGAGTTGCTGATTCGTCCATTAGTGTGATAGGCGAGATAATCGCCGGTCTGGTTCTTCCTGGAAGACCGGTCGCGATGATGATGTAGATACATTATTTTTTACTGTATCGTACTCCCAGCTCAATCCCTCTTCGCAGGTTCAAGGTGAGTAGGTGACGCCGGTTTCTCGGCCACCGCTGATGATGCAAGAAGACGTGGACGTACATCACGATGTCGCAAGGTTTGAAGCTATCTCATTCCTCCATTGCCTAGCTCTAATCGTACGCCTCGCCCTAGCTATGATCTTTACGAGCGACTTTAAGCTAGGGCACTACATGAAAGTGCCACCGCGTCCCATGTTCTGGGCGCAGGTTTGTTTGGCCGGCGTTGTTCTTACTAGTTGGAATACTGACGGCCACATCATTGCAGGTGGTCTCGACTGCTATAGCTGGACTCGTACAACTCGGCGTACAGGAGTGGTGCGTACATCTTTTTTACTTTCCGATGTGGATTGTCATTGACGCATGGCATGAATAGGGTGTTCTCCAACATCGAGTGCGTTACAACGTATTTGTTCCTGGTTCTCGTCTGACGTGAGGCATATCAGGGGGATTTGCACTCCGGGACAGAAGGACCAGTACGCATTTCTTGTCTTGACATGTTGCAGCGGTCTGACTTGTCCATTGCTAGTTTTTCATGCGCTAATATTGAGGTCTTCGGGACTGCTTCCATTGTAGTATGTCTCCTTCCATTATTGTCATGGACCTGACATATTGACTCTGTACAAGTGGGGCGTCGTCGGTCCTATTCGTCAATTTGGAAAAGGACAAATTTACTAGTGAGTCCTGTAGTTTGATCTCTGACATCCTTGACTGACCCACAACCCCCAGTGGTCGGTGTTTCTTTTAGCTTCCACTCAATCAATTGAGCTGAGTCTGTCGGTAGCTCTCGTGTTTTTCTTCGTCATCGGAGCCGTGTGTCCTATCCTTCTATGGTGCTTGACGCGGAGATACCCCCACTCATGGCTCAATTATATCAAGTAAGTCGCTCTCTTACTACCCACTTTATGGATTCTGACCGTCTTTCCTTACTGCAGTTTTCCGTGAGTAATTCGGGGCTTCATCTAACATATCCGCACGCACACTCACGCGTTACCCTAGCCTCATCTTCGCAGGGCTCGGCTTGCTTCCTCCGGCAAATGCGTCGAATTTCGTTCCTTGGGCCATCCTGGGGTTTATCTTCCAGTTCATCATCCGACGGCGGTTCTTCCCCTTCTGGGCCAAATACAACTGTGAGCACGATTGGCTGAACCGCTCAGATAGAAGCACTTACGTCGTGTGCTAGATGTCCTCTCTGCTGCGCTCGACGCAGGAACCGCAGTAGGGGTTATCTTGGTGTACTTCTGGTGAAGTCCACCTGTCATCTTCACACGGGACGTGGAGCACTGATAGCCACACACTAGCCTGCAATACCCGGACAACGGTAGCATTGGCGCAGACTCGATACAAACATGGTGGGGGAACACCGTGTTTCGGGAGACGGCCGACTGGAAGAACCTCCCGTTCAAGACCGTGGAAGACGGACGCACGTTTGGGTACGCGCCATGTGCTCTGTCTCCACCGGCATGCTAACAATGACGCATTGCCAGGCCACTAACGTGGAGCTAGATCTCACAACAATCGAAAGTGCCCGTGGACACTTGTACATCTATACCGCTAGACCTTGTATGTTCGTATCGTTATTTAGGGNATTCGTGCTTGCTTNCTTTGGATCGGATNTNCGCGTCGATGGTACAAGACAAAGCGGGATNATATTATGCAAAACATGGATATGCATACGGTAGCGGTGGGTACTCTATAGTAAGCANGTCCCCGGCAGACATCGTTCTCGCATGNNNAGAACGCACCAATCGGATNGGATCCGTCCCTTTCTACTCTACAGNCCCATNATTGGNCCTTCTTCTCCACTNCNGCGANAGCCTGCGNCTTCGCCTCCTCCACGCGCCGCTCCTCGCGCCGCTCGCGGCCGCGCGTGACGAGTGGCTTGGGCTCCAGATCCGCGAAGAGGAACTTGCAGACCTTCTCGCAGCACCCAGCAGCCCGCGAAGTCGATGATCATCGCAGCGGTGAGCTTGAATTTGAACTGCACACGGACGGTGAGCTAGCTAGGTAGAGATAAAGGGAGAATGCACGTACTGAGCTGTCCATCTCGACGATCTGCAGCCAGCGGTTGAGCTCGGGCATGAAGTCCGTCGCACCCGAGAACGCGACGGCACTTGCGCCAACTAAACCCCACCACAAAGCTGAATTTTCACGTATACCCTCACGGAATGGACGGCCCTGCGAAGCACTCATCAGACCGCCTGACATTCGACACAGATCGAGCAGACATACCTGGTAGTTAATAGAGAACGTGGACACTTGCTGCGAGAGACCGAGGAGGAAGACAGCGGTGTTGAGAAGGTTAGCCTCGAACTTAGCCTCGAGATCAATGGGACCACGGCTGAAGAGTAAGGGTGAGCACAGAAGAGGAGGTTTCGAAGGTGGAATGGACGTACTCTTCCAGCGCGTGCGCCAACTCGGTAATATATACCATCGAAGCGATGTGCAGCGCAAACTGCAGGAGCACAGAGAGCAGAACGTAGAAGTTGAAGATATTGCTGAGCGGGCGCTCTCGCGACAGCTTCTCCACGGGCTGTTGCGTTACGTTCGTCAACTCTTCGATGAACAGGACAACGATCATGAACAACATACCTTCGCGCGCGAGATGCACAAGAAACACACCGACATGAGCATACCCGTGACGGTAACCTGGTAGTCGCCGAACTTGATACCGTCGAGGTACTGCACGCTCAGACTGTACGCCGTGATCAGGCAGTTGAGCGCGAGGATCTTGTACATCTGGATAGTCGCAACGAGCGTACAGCGGCCTTGCCGGATGATATGCGTAACTGCAAACGGTCAGTGAGTAGAGGTGGAAGCAAGGATGAAGGTGAAATGCGTACTGGCTGAAACGTTGGACAGTTTCGACGTGAACGGCGCGGCGCAGGACGCATCGCCGAGCTTGATCTTCGGCACCTCGTCTTCGCCATCCATCTCCGCCATCTTGTCCGTAATCGACGCCATATCGAACTGGAGCACATGGTCAATAATGGATTTAATTTGCAGATGCGCAGCAACGCACCTTCTCCATGGGATTCCTCTTCCGGGCTGATGCATGGTCCGTCGCAGCCTTCTTCTGCGCCTCCACGACGTCCGGATAGAACTGCGCGAGGGCGGGCGGAACCTGTGGCGGCGGCTGGTTGAAGCGCGCGGAGAGCTTGAGCTGGCTTTCGTACACCTTCTTGAGCCGCTCGACGCGCTCGCGCTCTGCGATCTTCTGCAGGTCCTCAAGCGTGCCGTCGAGCAGCGCGACGCCGACGTGTGCCTGCTTTAGCGCGCCGACGTCGTTCGTGCCGTCGCCCGCCATGAGCGTGACGAAGCCGAGTGAGCGCAGCGTCGTCAGGATCATCTCCTTCTGCGCGGGCGAGACGCGTGCGTACACCCACGTGTACTGCACAAGGGTCTGCCAGTGCGCGGGGTACTGCGCCACGTGCTTGAGTGCGGCGCCGGTCACGCAGATGTCGTAGGCATCGAGGAGGGCCTGGTCGGGAGGAGTGGAGGGATCATATGGGATGATTTTCGACTCGTCAACAGTGCGCCAGGCGAGGTCTGAAGCGTATTTAGTCACGATATGAGACACAGCAGTCATGGCAGACTCACCAGCGTCGTGCGCGGCGTACTCCTTCAAGTCCAAGATGAGCGCATCCCGGTCGACGATCTCGACGTCCTTCGCGACATGAACGGCCGTAAGCGGGTTATCACCAGTGATCATGACGCACTGCAAGAAGTCAACATCCGAAGCCCAGCGTGTAAAGTGGACAACATACACGATGCGACGAGTCGGCCAGCATCTTGAGCGACTCAACAGCGTCCGGCTTCAGCGGGCAGTGGAACACCAAGAACCCAGCAAACACCAAGTCGCTTTCGGCCTGATCGCGCGTCATCTTGTTGATCTACACCGCACGCCCAAACGATTAGCGAGCGCCTCCGCCACAGGCCTAGTAGATATGCACACCTTGTCCACCGTGATAGAGTCAAATTCCTTGGCACCAAGCGCGAGCACACGACTTCCGCGGCGCGTAAACCACTTGAACGTGTCGTCATACTCCTCAGGTACATGCTTGAGCATCCCGCGCACCGTCTCCGGCGCACCCTTGACCGCGATAAGACCCCTCCCGCCCGGCAGCGTCGACACGGTGCTCATGCGTTTCAGCGCGCTCGAGAACTGGAAGCGGCGGCGAATGGTGACGGTCGTGCGATGCGGCGCGTTCTGCGCCGCGGGCGTGACGCTGTCGCCAGCGAACGTCCACTCAAGCGCCTCAAGCGTCGTCTTCTCCATCGGGTCGCCGACGATGGTGTTCTCCTCGAGCTTGACAAGAGCGTGCGCGGCGGCCAGGGTGAGCGTTGTGAGCCGGTTGGTCTCCTTGACGGAGAGCAACTTCAGGGGGTCCTGGGGGCTGGGACGACGTCAGTGTTTGCTTGTATTAAGGCAAAGAGATGGGACGTACTGAACGCCGGCTACGCCTTCTACGACGAGGTTTTCCGTGGTGATTGTCCCTGTCTTGTCGAAGCAGCAGACATCGACGCGACCNGCGTATGGAATGCGGAACGGCTCCGTGCAGAAAATCGCTGTCGACGAAGATGAGTTTAGGAATGGAGGAAAGACGGCAATTACGCACCGTACTTGGAAAGCGCGACAAGCGACGCGTTCACAGCGAGCGACAGTTCCATGGGCAGCTCCGGTGGCACAACACTGGTGATGATGAGAACGCAGTCCAGCAGCAACTTCGACTTCTTCAACTCCCTCTCGATACCTGTCATGCCCATTAGCCCCGTTGTCATTGAAAATGCATTACTACGCACCTTTGACCCAGACGTACCAGCTCGCAGCAATAGCGAAGATCAGCAAGAACCCAATGAACAAGAAACTCTCGAGGTTGTTTGCCGAAACACGCTCCGTCGAGAAGATCATCGTGCGTACGAGCTGGCCCTGTGCCGTTCCAAACCCGGTGCGAAGCACAATACCGAGGCAGCCGCCGTCTGGCGTGGGCGAGCCCTTGCCCGATGGCGGCGTTGCCTGCAGCAGCTTTGTCCCGCTGAAGAGCACTGCATTGCGGTGCAGCCCGTCTGCGTCGAGCGCCTCAGAGGGCCCGAGCAGCTCGATGGACTCCTTGAGTAGCGGTGTGGACTCCCCGGAGAGCATGGCTTCGTTGACGATCGCGGAGCCAGTGAGCAGGAGGATGTCAGCGGGGACCGTCGTTTCGGTCTGTCGGCGGACTACAGACACAATGTCACCGGGCAGGAGTTCATCGGAGGAGATGCTGGTCCACTTGGAGTCGCGGAGCACCTGGATCTGGAAGGGCACGACGGACATCGTGCGGAACTCGGTAAGCGTGCGCAGGCGCTGCCATACCGTCGTGCACTCGAACATCACAAGCATGAACAGCGTGAACAGACTGTAGTACCAGTACTCATCCAGCATCCACAGCGCGACGCAGAACACCTGGAACACGAAGAACGGCGCGGTCGCATGCTCGAGGAACAGGGCCGAGAAGCTCGGGATGGGCACGTTGAACTCGTTCTTGCCATACAGCGACAGCAGCGCAGGCAGCTCGGCTTTCTTGAGCGGCTTGGGCTGATGGTACGTCGCGAGGGGCGGGTGGAGAGACGACGGGTACGGGAGCAGACCGAAGGTGGGCGGGGAAAGCGAATGGACAGAGTAGGTGTCGCGCTGGTAGGAGAACGTGTAGGTCGAGGGGTCGGATGGGTCGCGTTTGTCGAGCGGGACGATCTCGCCCTCGCCGCGGTGAGAGGCGGGCACGATGCGGATGGAATTGGCAGATTCGAGAGTTGCAGCCTGTGGATGCGAAGCATGATGTTAAATGGAGCGAGAACGATGCGAGAAGGTGCGTACGCCACGGGTGGTCACCCATGCCTTAGCGCCGGCATTCCAGCGGGTGACGAGGAAGCTGAGGGCATGCCCGGCACCGAGGGTAACACAGGCAAGGAATGTCCATTCTTCGCTCTTCAACCAGTCGTCATAGCGGACAAAGTAGGTGTAGGCGAGCACGGGGTACCAGATGAGGGCGGGAAGGGCGTAGAGATGCGTCCAGACGGAAGTCGAGTGCCGGAGTTCGGCACGGACGATCTCGCTGGACACAATGTTCACAGAGACCCTGATGTAAACCGTCAGCACTTTTCATTGCCAGCAAGTGCCAGCATGGTCCACGCTGGCAATGAAGAGACGTACATGGTATCGTGACGAAGCTGACAGTCCGCTGGCTCCGTTGAGCTAAGGCCTATCGTACGTGAGGCCAGTGCGTTCGAAGAGTGATGAGAACATACCCACCTAGTCTACAATCAAGACAAGAAGCCCAGCTTCTAACTACAAAATAGTGAGGACGAGGAGGAGGACAACTTCTGAATGTGCCGGCGGCGGTGCGACGTCAGCGAATTTTGATCAATCGACGCGTACAAGTCGGCTTTCCCACGATCCTCCCTCACCTCGAGCTCACGAACAGGTAAAAACAATTCCGTGCCATAGATCCATAGTGTTACACAAGATAATGATACATTGACTACAATTAGTACGGGTATTATGTTCTGCTTCATGCAAGAAATAATCCTCTGCACAAAGTCTGCTTCCAGACTCGAAACGTAAGCGACTCGGAGAACACGTACTAAATCATTCTCTCAAAATGACAACTCCTGCGTGCCCCCCGCACTCGTCGTAAACGTACTGACGACATTCCCCTTATACAAGACCTGCACAGACCGCTGCCTCACTGCTTGGCCTGTCGTGATCTTCACACGCGTCAACATCCCGCCACTCCACTGCATGTCCAGCGTCATCCCGCCGCGCAGCCGCGCGCCCGCAATCGCGCCGGAGGCCCAGTTCTTTGGGAGCGCAGGCAGGAGCGTGATCGTGAGAGGCGTGTCGTACGCTGCGACATCAGGCACCTGCACGAGGGCGTTCTACGAATCCACTGTTCAACCTGACCTGCGATACAAAAGCTAGAAAGGGCACTCACCAGGAGCACGGCCGGATACGCCAGGTTCGCGTCGATCTGGAACGGCGTCGAGGCCGGCGGATACGTGCTGAACAAATTGGGCTCAAAGTTCCGCACAATCGCGTACTGCAGCCTTATCAGCCCCCATCTTCTGATCTGTGCGCACCGGACTCACCGATAGCTCGTGGTAAAACTCGCTCGCGTTGCCCAGCTGCGCCCACTGCGCCGCGCGCCACACCTTCTCCCAGCCGGTATCGCCGTCCGGACCCGTTCCGTTCCCGCGGTGGATGAGGCTGATGCGTGCCGCAGTATGCACCTCCGCGTTGGTATAGTTCTGCAGCGTCCCGTCCGGCTGCGGGATCGGGCCCTGTACGGCAGAGTCGAAGTTCGCGAGGGCGTAACCTGGGAAGAGCCCGATGAGATGTGAGAGGTGCCGGTGTGTGTCCGTAGGGCTGTCCATGTCGAATTTCCATTCTGTATAGATGTCAGATCAGCGTGCACCAGAAGTGGAAAGAACGCGGGTGGGACGGACCTTGCAGCTGGCCCCACGAACCGATGTGCACGCCCTTGTCCATTTGCGCGCGCTTCGTCCTGACCTCTAGAAAACAATGTAAGAAAGCAGAGCACCTTGCAGATGTAGGATGCGTACCTTCCAAGAATGCCACGTCCGAGTCTCCAGCCGCTTCATAGCCCTTCTCTGCCGCATTTAACAGTTGCCAAATGAGCTGCTGCGCATGCGCACATCCTACGCCAGAGCATTAACGTTTTTCAATCGCATTTACGAGCTGAATGCGGCTCACCGAACGTGATGGGCACCTGTTCCGGCGAATTGCATGGTGCCGTGACGAGCGTTGTGTCGTTGAAATGCAGGTCCGGAATGAGCTTATCCATGTGGAATTCAGCCGCACCCTGTGGGCCGTCATCAGGCCTGGAGGGCAGGATATGAAAGAACAACGCACCTTTAGCAGAGGCCAGCCCTGCGCTTTCCACCAGGCGGTGTCGCCGGTGTAGTCAAAGTGGTCCCAGACGTGGACCATCTATCAAAGCTCAGATAAAACCAGTAGTAGCGGGATAAGATGCATACCATCCAGGCGTTGGACTCTTTAACGTGACGTGAGCGAGTGATCTATAACAGGATGGTGAGAAGAAGACAGACCGGGGTAGTCAGCCCATTGCGCCGTATTTCCATTTAGTTTCATGCCTGTATGTCCGAAGATCTGTAGTTACATCCAATTAGCATACCAGACTTTCTACCCAGTCACATGCAAAAACCTCGTTCGTACATTCATCTAGATGACAGGTCAACATATACCTCGAGAAAAAAGGCATAGACACACTTCATTATGGGTAACCCATCCTCTAGAGATATTATAAAGTGTCTGCGCCGTCTCAGTGCCCCGAGGAACCCATGTCTTCTGCTCAACAGTATGGTCAGCGACAGAAATGACGGGCTGTGAGGGGCGCCCACCTCCATGTAATCCCATAAGCTCTGCGTGACGTTCACACCAGTCATCTCTGCCATCCAGTAGTTCATTTGTGTATTAATGTTGG
>SFCI01000560.1:0-19025 GCA_004681135.1 Hericium alpestre | reverse complement strand
CTGCCTCCTGTAGGCTCTGTGCAGACGCTGTCATTGACCACGTTCAATCATGGGCGGCTAATGTCTCCTAGGACCGGGCCATAAACGGCCGCGTGGCGTGGCCCATCGCAGGTTCGTCCATCCCCCCACTATCTTTCACCTCAGCGCTGTTCTGAACCGCCATGGGACATCCGTCGCACGTTCAGCTTGACATATTCCGGGATTCAACACACTCCATTCCTCTTATCTCCCTTCATGAATCCAATCTCACGACAAAACTCATTAGAGGCTTCTTGGATACGGTCAGTTCCGATACCAATGCCATAGGCGTAGCTCCAGCATTTGAGGCGCAAGGGGTTGTGAAATCCGTTGCGCTTGCATCCGAGACAAGTATTCTATGGATTACATTTGGAACGAACAAAACTTCGTGCAAGCCAGCAGGCAGGGAGTTGCTCTCCCAAGACGTCTTCGATAACCCGTCATACGTGAAAGTTGTATTTCGCTCCGATAGGCTGGGTGCTTCCATGCACCTTGACCTTGGACTACGAATCGTTCGGACGCTGGATCTCTTGGCATTCCCAATACCAAGCTCTGATCCTGTTGCTCTTCTCATTCGTCAACACGGCGTCCCGAAGCTCCATTTATCAGCAGTTCGGCTCTTATTTGGAGATGAACAACATAGCGAGCAGCACATCAATAGCATATCTTCCAGAGCCTGGGTGTCGTATGACACCTATGTCAAGTCCGGTATGCACGCCGCAGGAAGAGCCTTCATGCTCGACACGAACCATTTTACGCTGCCGGTTTGTGTCTTTACCATGTTTGACGCGCTACATAATTTGACTAACAATTAGTGGACGACAGGACCTTGATTTTCTTTCTACTCTTGTCCGCGATGCAGACAACTTGGAAGCACTGAAACCCATGATGACCAAGAACGATGTCACGGCCGAGTTCAGCGTCAAGAAAGGCAAGCTGCATGTGCAGAGTGCACGGTATAAAACACGTATTCAGGCTTCTTCTACTCAGGTATGAACTCTACTTAACTTCCATATGAGTGTAACTACAAGGCGCTACAGACAGTGCGAGTGGAAGCCCAGAACGGGAACAAGACGCCCATTGTCTGTGACAGCCGTACGGTGGAAGTCAAAGGCCGCGCCGCCACGATCAACCTGAATAAGCAATTTTCTGGGTCCGAAATCTCCGTGTGGACCATTGGCAAGGACCCACCGACTAGGGCTGAGTCAAGACGCCGAGAGATCGTATGGGAAGCATTCCACAGGAAGAATCGTGTCCTATACAACTCGTTTGTCTCCACTATCTGGCTATCGAAGGCGTTGCCTCAAGGATTGCCGCCTCTTCCGCCCCCGCCTTCTATCGAGTTTGACAAGCCACTCAACCCATCGCAGGAAGCTGCCATCAAGCGGATTCTGTCTGACGCAGAGGAAGACCGTATAACAGTCATCCATGGTCCCCCTGGCACGGGCAAGACCACCGTCATCGCAGCAGCGACTAACAGTATCTCAGTGGCGACCCCGAAGCGGAGCGTGTGGCTCGTCGCGCAGTCCAACGTAGCCGTCAAGAACATCGCCGAGAAGCTCGCCAGTGTCGACTTCTATAAGTTCTGCCTGCTCGTGTCAGAGGGCTTCCACTTTGACTGGTATACCTCTGTCGTCTTGTTATCTATGCATCTGATCTTAGACATTTGACTCACAGGCATGAACATATCTACTCCAAGATCGAGAGGAATGTCATCCGCTCGGACGACTTCCCCAAGGATCATGTCATGGCCGATCGTCAGCTGCTCGACGCGAGAGTAATCCTCTGCACATTAAGCATGATGTCGGCGGATGCGATCACTATATTCGCCAAGGTTGCACCGGTCCAAATGGTCATCGTCGACGAGGCCAGTCAAATCGAGCTGGGCGCCTACATACCACTTTTGCACACTTTCTCTCGCACGCTTGCAAAGCTCGTATTTATCGGCGATGATAAGCAATGTGAGTGGTGCGTTGGTTCACCGCTATTACCAGCTGCTCATGTGTCTTTCTAAGTGCCCCCGTACGGCCGAGGAGGACGTCCCCACCCTCAAAAGTATTTTTGAGATTCCCCATTTCCGTGACAATGCTATTTTCCTTGATACACAATGTATGTGTTATTCCTGCGTACAGTATCATGCCTTGGGTGGTGCTCTTGCTGACCAGTCCCACAGACCGAATGCCATGTCACATTGGCAATTTTATTTCTCGTCATATCTATGACTGTAAGCTCCAGACCGTGCACAAGGACACCTCCTGGAATGTGTGTCGCTTTGTCGACGTGACCAAGGGAGTGGAGCAGAAGAATGGTCATAGCTGGACTGTCAGTTTCTTTCCAAAACACTCTGTCGCAAAAATACTCACCATCCTGGCTATAGAACCAAGAGGAGTTTGCAATGATATTGCACGTTGCGCGTCGTCTAATCAAGCAAGGCAAATCTTTCCGTATCATCACAGGCTACGACGCCCAGAGGAATTTCATGGAGAGCAGGCTGAAGGCGGCCAAACTGCCGTGGGAAGACAAGGTGTTCAACGTAGATGCGTTTCAAGGTGTGCTTTGGCATTCCATTCGTCAGAGAATCTTGCACCTGAAGCTCTGCGTTTTCAGGCAACGAAGAGGATTACATCCTCATCTCGGTCGTGCGTTCCAGTAAACCAGGCTTCCTCAGCAACGAGCGTCGTGCAAACGTCATGTTGTCTCGATGCAAGCGTGGAATGTTCATCTTCAGTAGCCGTACTTTCTTGGGAGGGCCAGGGTCTCATACCTTAGTAGGTCGCTTGGCTGCAGAATGCGGGGAAAGAGCTTGGATTAGCAGTAGACAAATCTTGAATGGTTCTTGGTAAAGCGTTCGTGCATGCGCAGTACTGTAGTCAACTTGACGCCACTGATGAAGTATAGAGTTCTTGAATATATTTACTTTCTACTACTTATATGATGAACGCATACAAGCAGTTCTCCATATACAAAGTTATGCCGCAGAGAGGGACGAGGCTACTGTGCGAGTCGTGTGCACGACCAAGTCGTGGCACCGACAGGTTGGCGGTTCTTCCGTGCGCATGGTACAGCGTGCTGCCACCAGCTTGCGTTTGAACACTCACAATATTGGCAGTCACTGCTCATCCCAAAGATGCTCGACCTTTTTCATGTTTCAAATCCCATCGACGGCATGATGCCCTTGCCATACGCTGCTTTGTCAAACGGAAATGTTGTGAACGATATCTTTCGACAACTGGCTAGAGCGGCATATAGAAATATCGAAAGACCACCTTCACAGATCGACCTGGGATGCCTGTCATTTGTAACTTCTGCAAACGCAGTTTATGTTGAAGCTAGAACAAGGGTTATGAGCGGCTAATGCCACTCGGGAACGTTGGTGTTTGTGTATAAGCCACCGCTAGAGGTGGCTTTTAGCTCAGGTTCGTCTGTTATGCCATCATCCTTCTTCCCCCCCGCCATGCGTCATCCGTCGCATGTTCAGCTGGACGTATTCGATGCATCCACTACAACCACGGCCTATTGCCCTCACATGTCTTCATGAATCCAGTCTGACAGCGGATGTCCTCAGAGGCTTCTTGGAGACACTCGGCTCCAACAACGCCATAGGCGTAGGTTCAGCATATGGACCCCAAGGAATCCTGAGATCTGTCGCGCTTGCTACCGAAACACGCCTACTATGGATCACATTTGGAAGCAATAAATATCCCAGAGCCACGCATATATCAGAAGGCATGAATCTGCTTGCTCGAGAGGTTTTCGCCAACCCGTCATACGTAAAAGCTGTATTTCGCGCCGACAGATTTGGCACGGCTCTGCATCTGGACCTTGGGATGCGGGCCGTGAAGACACTCGATCTCTTGGCGCTCACAGTCCCAACCTCTTCGGACCCCATTGCCTTCTTCTGTCGTCAAGAGGGCACCATTGGTCTCAGGTTGTCGACGCTGCGCCACGTATTTGCAGACCAGAGACATGGAGAACAGCACATCAACCGTATAGCCTCGAGAGCCTGGGTGGCATACCACGTCTATGTGAAGTTTGGTGCGCATGTGGTAGGCCAATCTTCTGTGCTCGACACGACACACTTTACATTGGCGGTATGTCTTTTTACTTTTGGCTTTGCTTATCCAGCTAATGTGGCTGACGTTTCGTGCAATGTAGGCTCTTGACTGCCTCTCCAACCTCGTCCGCGACGCGGACAGCTTGGACGCACTGAAGCCCATGATTACCAAGAACGATGTCGCGACCGATTTCAGCTTCAAGGACGGGCAGCTGCAAGTGCAAAGTAGTCGGTACAAAACACGCGTTCAGGCCTCTTCTGCCCAGGTATAAGCTTGCCTTCACTGTCGTATGAATATTGTTGACTTGTCACTAATGACTACATAGACGGTGCGGGTAGAAGGAAAAGACAATGATAAGAACACACGCGTCGTCTGCGAAGGTCGTACAGTGGATGTCCAAGGCCGTGCCGCCACAATTAACCTCGAGACGCCGTTGTCTGGGACCGAAGTCTCAGTGTGGACAGTTGGCAAAGACCCGTTGACTCGGGCTCAGGCAAAGCGTCAGCGCATCATCTGGGGTGCCTTCCACATGAACAATGGCTTTTTGTCCAATTTCTTTGTCGCCGCTATCTGGCTATCGAAGGCGCTGCCTGTAGGCTTGAGACCGTCAGCACTCCCGCCGCCTCCTTCCATCAGATTTAGCAAGGATATCAACCCGTCGCAGGAGGCTGCCATCGAACGGATTCTGTCTGATGCAGACGAAGACGCGATGGCAGTTATCCATGGGCCTCCAGGTACCGGCAAGACAACCGTCATCGCAGCAGCAACGAACAGTATCTCAGCGGCGTACCCAGAGCGCAGCGTATGGCTCATCGCGCAGTCTAACGTCGCTGTCAAAAATATCGCCGAAAAGCTCGCCAGCGTCGGCTTCTACAAGTTTCGCCTCCTCGTGTCAGAGGGTTTCCATTTTGACTGGTATGTCGACGTCTTTGAAGCTGATCCCTAGATCAGGACTATTGGTACGAATGGGCCCTGTCGATAATGCGTTGGCACGTTGAAGTCGAAGCTAAAGCTAGCTTAAGAGTTGGACGTTGTTGAAGATGCATCTACCAGGATGCGTCTGCCTCAGCCGGCCTCAGCTCGGGCGCCGCATCGGCATCTGCCGCTGCCCACTTATACACTACTTAAGCCCCACTAAGCCAGGTTCGAAGTCATAAGTACTTTTGTAACCAGAGCTACCGTGAACAAACCCTTATGGCCTGTATTTTTATGCGTATTCTCCATTGCTGAGCGCTGAGCACGATCTCGTAGAAAAGACAGCCATTCCTTACTCGAACGTGTCTCTCGTATCAACTTCAGCTTCAAGTGCACCATTCCGACATTTCAATTTCAGCCTGCATGATACCAGCATCCACAGTTCGTCTCAGTTCTTGACGCTAGGCCACTTAAGAGAATTCTGGCGTTAGTTCTGCAGAGGATGGTTTACCTGAGGTCGTCGACGAAGCGGATACGTGCAGACTAATTCATGTCTATCCTCTCCAACGGACTGGCAGATGGATCTGATAATTGTGAACAGCCGACGGCGAGTTGGGCTATAATTCGTCGTGAACAAAGAAATTATGACAATACTTGTTAATCAATGCTATTGAAAACTGTGAACATATTGGACTCTGGCGAGAAGTAAAGACAAAGCCAGAGTACTAGTATGCGAGCAGCGCGAGTATAAGCCTGGCTATAACAAAGCATAGTCAGATAGCTATACACTCCAAACGTGAACTCGAAACTTACAACTAAAAGTTCTCGACACCTCGAGACCGCCGCAGGCGTCACAATATTGCAATCATTCTTCCTGTTCAGGATTCATGATGTAGTCGGGATAGACGACTCCCTCAGGCAGACCGTGCGGGGCTTTTGGTATCTCTTCGATAGCGTCCGGATCACATTCGACGTGTATAACGGCCTTGAGTGCGTCTAGTCGGGCAGCATCAATGACGCAGCCCTTACCGAGTCGGATCGTCGAGATGGGCTTGCCCATCATGCGGCGCTGCGTAAACGTGTCCACATACAATTGGCCCGTCTCGAGGACCTCGCCGCTGGAGGACGAGTAGGGTCTGAAATCAACTGATTCAACCTCGAGTAATTCGAGATCCGGAAGGAAGACCTGGGCTTGCATTGAAGCCCTTTCTTGTCCATCTTCCTCCTGGATGGCCTTGTTGTCTGAAGGTCTCATAGCTTCGCAGAGACCATGGGCATCTGACTGGTTGCCCACAAAAATGCTGCTGACTTGTTGGCAGTTAGTCTCGAAAAGAAACTTCCATTCATGATCACTAAGTGAGAGCGAGCAATCTTGAAAAATGACGACGCGGATGTTGTCAAGAGGAAGCATGTCGCACATGGCTTCTATTGGCTCGGGGAAGTACTCGGATGCAAACGGTGGATGTAAGCTGATGAACAGATCGGGATCGTGCAGAGGGTGGAAGATGCTGGAATTGAAAACACTGCTCATCTGCCATAGCTTGAGGCCGATGGTGTAACCGTCATCACTGTGAAAAACAGAGAGGATATGGAATGAATCCATGTTCGCAGGGAAGTGGCCACAGAGTTGGGGGAGGAATTCAGGGAGTCTGAGGCTAACTCGTGCATCATGGACATCATCATCTGGCCTTGTCTGTAAAGGATATGCACATCCAAGTTGGAGTCGGCAGGAAGGAGGGATGTGGAGCCACTTGAGAACGTCAAGGCACTTGTCGCCATCATCGATCAAGGCCAGAGTCTGCAGATGTGACACTCGGGCGGTACAGTCATCTGCACTACGATCAGCAGGTCTGGAAGGCAAAATATATGCAAGATGTAGCATTTGTAGGTTAGGCATCCCTTCGATGGTGCAGAAAAAGCCCCTGAATGATGGGATGACAGCACTGTCTTCTTCGTGATACCTGTCATGTTTGAGACGGAGGTGTTCCAAGCCATGAAGAATGGGTGCAGACCACGAGATGTTGATACCACTGAGATGCAGCCGACGGAGCATAGGTGTGTCGTTCTCGAGGATCTCGTCTGGTAGGGTGGTGTGATTATCACAGCTGTCTTCTGAAATTAATTTGAATGAATGAAGCATATGGGCTGGAGACCTCAATAACTGTGTAGCGGTGCTGACAGCATTGAGCTTGTCTGAGATAGACACAGAGCAAATATGAAACAGTAGGCTGGGAAGAACACATGCGAGGAAGTGTTCACTGTTCTTTCCGTGGTTGAGGTGACTATATGATAAGGGTGCAGATTTGGCATGATCCAGCATCAATTCGAGCCAGTTCAGACTGAGCTCGGTCATGACATTGTGCCAGAGTGAGGGATGGTGAAGAGCTGCATCGTGCCAGAACCTGCAAACATGGGTCACTCAAATCCATCCGAGGTCTCTGTACAAGTCTTCGCTGACATATTTTTTGGAAGGCGGCTGGTCTATTGCATGGAACTGCAGAATTTGAGCAAGGATTTTGGAGGGGAGGCCTGAAACTAGGGCAAGGGTATTGCGATGCATGCGCAAAGAGCACATGGCCAGATGCATAGCAGCCAGTTCATTGTCTATTGTCTGACAGGCTTGCACAATGACATCAGGCCGGTCGCGACAGGATGTTCTCTGTGTACGAGCAATACAAGGTTGGACGAACTTGGACCAAAACCCTGCAGCACTGAACATGTCATTGGCAATGCCATCAGAGCCAGAATGAGAGCTGATCATCAGGAATACATACCAAGATACACCATTTACTTGACTACTCATTTATTTTTATCTAAGCTACGATGGCCAAGCTTATTTGTTGCAAACCTGGAAGCCAGTCAGTAGCATTCTAGTATGAGAATATGTGGAACTTGCTAGGAAACCAACCAATGCTCTGCTCAACAGAAATGAAGTAATGTGAGGGAAAACAAAGAGAGCTGGTGATCCTAGCAATACTCTTCGGAGTCTTGTAGACATGACTTAGTAGTACGACATGTCGCAGTAATTGAGAGAGCGAGGTTCGAATGGGAACATTCAAACTGGACAGCACGCAGTGGCCCAGCCGAGGCTGGCAAAATTGGTTCTGTGAGTGTTCCATGGTGTCTTCAATTTGCGGCCTCAGAAGAACAGTCAAACAATCACTGCAATTTGTTTGTTAAATCGACAGTTCTGGTACTGTGCCATGTCTTTGTCTGCTTGTTGAAACCCAGGAGAACACGACACAGACACGTTTATTCGAACACAGAAGGATGATGATGTACGTGCAATCGTGCGACCTGTGTTGACCATGTTGATATCGAACTCTATTTGCAGTGGGCACCCACTTGTGTGTATATTGTGTCAAGGACAATAGTCAAAGTTTCTGATTACTGTGCCCCACAGACCTCTCAACTTGAACCAAATGTCCACCAGCATTATCAAAAAGATGCATACGCATTTGTCCTCCGTGGCCTCTTTGGCCTCTTGCGATAGCCTCTCTCTATCTTGCGGCGAGTGACCCTTGTCCTTCCAGAACCTCCAAGCATACCACCGAGAAGCCCTGAGCAACAGCAGCATCACAACGCCTGTCTTTTCATCCAAATTTGCCATGCTGGAGCTGAAACCCTCCCCCATCTATGACCCATTGCCTCAGCACATGATCGAGGACATCCGCGACAAGGTTGCCGCACATCTTGTGGTGCGCATTGTGTGCAAGATCAAGCTGGTCGATGACACAAAGGTCTCGGTGGCACTGACGCTGCCGAAGCAGGATGACATGCAGTTCCGCGTCGTGGCCGAGCACCTACAGCGCACGATGGTGCAGAAGAGCTACCTCTTTGCAATCATGATGATGGGGATGGGGCCGATTGCGCTCTTATTCTGCGGGTCATCGTGGGCACTCGCTGGAACATGTGCATGCATGGCATCGAGTGGACGCCATACGATCGGCAATCATGACTGCCTTGGATCTGTCTGCAGTCATGCCTCCAGCCTGCCTAACGAGGCCTGGCCATGAATTAATTTATGGACATCATGCGCTCAGACTCTTATCAACAGGCTCGAGGTCAATAGTACTTTCACAATCAGGGCTGCCACATACAAGCCCTCATATCATGTATTTTTATGCGTAGCTCTCCATGTTGAGCGCTGATCTTGAAGAAAAGACTGCCGTACCTTACTCGAACGCACCTCTCATATCAGCTTCAGCTTCAACTACCGGGGTGATCACCATCTCGACATTTCAGCCCACATGACATCAGTATTTACGGTCTGTCCCATCACAAAATTTTGGCAATAGATCAGTAGAGGATAATATCCTGAGATCATCAACGAAGCAAATATGTGCAGACTAGTTCACCTATATCATCTCCGATGGAATGGCAGACGCACCTGGTGAATTGAGATCAATTGAATTTATTTGTTGTTGCGAACAAACTGCAGCACATCTTGCTAATCAATGCTATTGATGGGTGTGATCATACTGAATTCTGGCGAGGAATATAGACATAAGCTGCAGAAGTACCCAAGCAGCGTGAGTTCGGGCTTCTCTAAGAATTTTAGTAGAGCATAATCAGATGGTTGTACACTCTGAACATAATCTTGAGATTTATCTCTTCATTTCACAAGACTGCCGTAAGCCTCATAAGACTGCAATCATTCTTCCTGTCCAATATTCATGATGTAGTCTGGATAGATGATTCCCTCGGGCAAACTGTGCAGTGCTTTCAGTATTTCTTGGACAGCATCTGCATCCCATTTGACGTGTATTATGGCCTTGAGTGCATCCAGTCGGGCAGCATCAATGATGCAGCCCTTGCCAAGTCAGATCGTCGAGATGGCCTTGCTCATCATACGGTGCTGTGTAAACATGTTCACATACAATTGGTCCATCTCGAGGACATTGAGCTCGCCGTTGGAAGGCATATAGTAGGGTCTGAAGTCGATTGATTCAACCTCGAGTAATTCGAGATTCAGAAGGAAAACCTGGTCTTGTGTTGAGGCACTTTCTTGTCCATCTCTCTCTTGGATGGCCTCATCGTCTAAAAGGCTCATGGCTTTGCAGAGACTGTCGGCACCTGACTGATTGTCCACAAAAATGTTTCTCACTTCTTGGCAGTTAGTCATAAAAAGACGTTTCCACTGACGATCACCGAATGAGAGCTCACAGTCTCAAATAATGATGATGTGGGTGTTGTCAAGGGGAAGCATATCACACATGGCTTCGATGGGCTCTGAGAAATATGTGTGCTCAGTTGGCAGACATATGCTGATGAACAGATCGGGATCATGCGCAGGATGGAAAGCACTCGAGTTGGCGATACTGCTTGTCTGCCATAGCTTGAGGCCGATTGTCTCACCATCATCATTGTAAAAAACGGAGAGGGTGTGGAATGGGTCCATGTTTGCAGAGAAGTGACTGCACAAGCGTGGGAGGAACTCTGGGAGCCTGAGACTGATTTCTGCATCTTCATTATCATCTTCAATATCATCACCTGGCATTATCTGTAGAGGGTATGCACATCCAAGCTGAAGTCGGCAAGAAGCAGGGATGTGGAGCCACTTGAGAATGTCAAGGCACTTGTCACCATCATCGATCAAGGCCAAACTCTGCAGATGTGGTAGTTGGGCGATGCACACATCTGCATTATAATCAGCAGGTCTGGAAGGCAAGATATATGCAAGGTGTAGTGTTTGAAGATCAGGCATCCCTTTGATGGCATAAAAAAAAGTCCCTGAAAGATGGAATGACAGCGCTATTCTCATCATGATATCTGTCATGTTCAAGGTGGAGGTGTTTCAAGCCACGAAGAATGGGTGCAGGCCATGAGACATTGATGCCCCTGAGATGCAACCAATGGAGCATGGGTGCATCGTTCTTGAGGATCTCTTCTGGAAAGGTGGAGTGATGATGGCGACAGTTGGGTGCAGTTAACTCCAATGTATGAAGCATTCGTGCTGGAGATTTCAATAACTGGGTAGCGACGTTAATAGTGTCGTGCTCGTCCAAAACAGATAGAGACCAAATGCGAGGCAAGAGATGGGGAAGGACAAGCTTGAGGAAGCCTTCGCTTTCTTGTCCACGGTTGATATGATTGTATGATAAGGTTACGGATTTAGTGCGATTGAGCATCAACTCGAGCCAGCTCAGACCGAGTTCAGTCGTGACATTGCACCAAAGCAAGGGATGATGAAGAGCTGTGTCGCGCCAGAATTTGCAGACATGGGTCATTCGAATCCAGCCCAGATCTCCACGCAAGTCTTTTCCAACATATTTTTTGGAAGGTGGCTGGTCTATCACATGGAGCTGCAGAATCCGAGCGATGATTTCAGAGGGGAGGCCTGAAACTGGGGCAAGGGTATTGCGATGCATGCGCAAAGAGCACATTGCCAGATGCATAGCAGCCAGTTCATCATTGATCATCTGATGGGCTTGTGCAACAACGTTGGGATGGTCGCAATAGTATATTCTCTGTGTACAAATGACACGGGATTGGACAAAGTTCGACCAAAATTCTGCTGCACTGAATACGCAATCGTCGATATTGTCAGAATCAAGGGATAGTTGATCATCTGTGATACACACCGGGATACGCTATTGGCTTGACCATTCATTTTACAGGTTTTGCTTTTCTGCCTACCTTGCGACAGCGACTCAGATCTCTGCAGGGCTGCAATAGGATCAGTCGGTAATATGTGATGAAGTATGAAGATATGCAGAGCTTACGAGGTAACAACCTGATCTGTCACCGAAGGAAAATGGGATGACAATAGAGAAGATGAAGAGATCCTGCAATACTAGTAATATAGCCATCAGAAACTTCATAGGCACAACAACGTGTCACAATGAGAATTTGGAGGTTCAGTCTGGATGGAATGTAGCAGCCCGGCAGAGGCCGGCGGAATTGATTCCATGTCGTCGTCACCTTCCAACTTGCTGCAAAAGAACAGTACTAGTCAAACGGTCACACTTTCTTTGTTCGATCGACAATTCTGGTACTGTGTCATGTCTTTCTCTGCCTGTTGAAACCCAGAACACATATGACAATCACCTTGGTTCAAGAGCAGAATGACTTAATGTACGTGCGATCATGTGAACCGTTGATCAGATTGATATCAAACTCTCATTGCAGCGGGCACTCATTTGTGCATATCTCATACCAAGGACTGTCCATCAAAGTTTCTGACTAGTGTCCCACAGACCTCCCAACTCACATAAATGTCCACAAGCACTATCGGAAAGATGCACACATGTTTGTCCTCCGTGGCCTCATCAGGCTCTCACGATAGCCTCTCCCTCTCTCGCGGCGAGCGACCGTTATCCTTCCAAAACTTCCAGGCATACCACTGAGAGGCCATGAGCAACAGCAGCATTACTGTTTTCTCACCCAAATTTGCCACACTGGAGCCAAAATTTTCTCCCATCTACAACCCATTGCCACAGCGCACGATCGAGGACATCCGCGATGAGGTTGCCACACGTCTTGCAGTGCGCATTGTGCGCAAGATAAAGTCTGTCGATGACACGAAGGTCTCAGTGGTGCTGATGCTGTCGAAGCAGGATGACACACAGTTGCTGCGTATCATAGCTGGGCACCTGCAGCGCACCATAATGCAGAAGAGCTACCTCTTCGCGATCGCCGTGGCAGGGACGGGCCTGATTGCACTCATCTTCTGTGGATCATTGAGGGCGCTCACTGAATCACACACGTACACGACACCGGGTGGACGCCATACGATCGACACACACGACCATCTTGAACCTGTCTGCAGTCATCCTTCCAGCCTGCCTGACCAGGCCTGGCCATAAAGTGATTAATGGACATCCCGCAGCAGGAGAAATTGGGAAGGTATCCTTTTATCATGCCACAAGTGCACGTCCATGCTCTGCGGTGTGTTTCTGTCTGTATTCGGTTTGACTTCTAGATGTCATTGTCTTGTTGGTCATGCAGTCATGATTGCGTGGAGACCGGGGGGGCAATGTATGGGGATGTATGTGTATATAGTTCGTTACACATATCATACATCTGCTGACATGATCACCAGCTGTGTCTACGATTGGTGTCCCCGGTGATGACTGCGGACTTGTGCGATGTGCTCTTGTCTCCCGGCAGTTCGATCCCACCACCATAAGTCCAGCAGTCAGTCTTCATAGTCATTTTTCTCCACCACGGCCTAGTTCTGACTCACACACTATCTCCAGTGACAGCCAGCATGCACCTCGCTGATTGTGATCCTCGATGTCCATTCCGTCACGAGAATTGCATGGTTAGTCAGAAGCTGCTAACTATGGCCTAGGGATACACCACGCTCTCATGCACTTGTAATCGTGCTACGATCACCATGCTCAACACATGTGTCAGCTGTGTCGTGTCACTGTCCCCGACAGTCCTGCATCTCGAGGAGGGGTAGGTGTATCTGTATAGTGCATGGACCATCTGCTCCTTCCTCGAGGAGCCAACTATTATGATTTGCAGACGTCCAATACGTTTGCATGGTGGGTGGCTACAACGTTGGCCTGCTCAATGTATGTACGTCCATGGTAGATGTGTCAATATATAATACATCCGGCCGTTCAAATTGTTGTCATTTCTGCAGCTGCAAGTGGCACACTGCAGCTAGTAACACGTTCCCCTCATTTACCAAGCAGGCCAGGGCAGCAGCCCGAGTCTTTCATCTATCAATGGTATGATGCCTTCTCCACCTGTAAGAACTGCACGGAGCAGCAGGAGTAATCCCGGGACCTTCAGTGGGCAGACCAGTGCTGGCACCTCAGTCCGTGACTTCTCGGCATTGACCTTGGTGAGTTCTGTTGTATTTGCTTCCAAACATTTCAATTATACAGCGAGCTGTGCCCTTCTCATTGAACAAAACTCCATACAGTGCAATCACTTTCAGCCTTTCAAACGGTGCACACTGTTCCCGATTCTTGGTGAGTACTTACTCGCAGCGACAAGCACGCCATTGCTTAGACTTATTGACGCGCTCAAGATCAGTAGTCATTTCTTAAATCAGAGCCACCATGCACAAATACACACATCATGCATTCTCATTCATATGCACAGTCTTCATGAGCGCACCAGCACTGACCTCGAAGGAAAGACAGCCTCCGGTATCAGCTCCAGCTTCAACTACTGGCACGATCACCATCCCTCATTTCAGCCTGCATGGTGCGAGTATCCAAAGTCTGTCCCAATCCTTGCTGCTAGGCCATTTGAGGGCCCACAAAATTTTAGAGATAATTCTGCAGAGGATGATTTACCTGAGTTCGTCGATGAAGCGGATACATGTAGACAAATCCATGTCTATGCTCTTCGACGGAATGGCAGATAAGCCTGGTAGTTGAGAACGGCCGACGGAGAATTAGTTTTATTATCGTCACGAACAAAGAAATTACAGCAGAACTTGCTAATCAATGCTATTGAAAAGTGTGATCAGACTCTGGCAAGAAATAAAGACAAGAAGCTGGAGAAGTACCCAAGCTGTGCGATTTCAGCCCCGCTGATAAAAGAGCATATTCAGAAAAATATACACTCTGAACGTAATCTCGAGATTTACCTTTTTATTTCACTAGAAGTACTCGACACCTCGGGACCGCCGCAAGCATCACAATACTGCAATCATTCTTATTGTCCAATATTCATGATGCAGTCTGGATAGATGATTCTCTCAGGCAAACCGTGTGGGATTGTGTATACCTTGGACAGTGTCCGGATCCCATTCAACGTGTATTACGCTCTTGAGCACGTCAAGTCGAGCAGCATCGATGATGCAGCCCTTGCCGAGTTGGATCGTCGAGATGGCTTTGCCCCTCATACGCTGCTGTGCGAAGGCATTTGCATACAATTGGCCCATCTCGAGGACCTTGCCGTTGGAAGACATGTAGGGTCTGAAGTCGACTAATTCAACCTCGAGTAATTCGAGATTTGGAAGGAAGTCCTGGTTTTGTTTTGAGGCACTGTCTTGTCCATCTTCCTCTCAAATAGCCTCATCATCTGAAAGGCTCATGGCTTCACAGAGACCGCCGGCAACTAACTGGTTGTCCACAAAAATGTTGCTCACTTGTTGGCAGTTAGTTCCAAAAAGATGCTTCCATTGATAATCCTCGAATGCGAGCTCGCAATCTCGAATAATGATGACACGGATGTTGTCAAGGGGAAGTGTATCGCACATGGCTTCTATTGGCTTGGGAAAGCACTCAGATGCAAATGGGGGATATACGCTGATGAACAGATCGGGATCGTGGGGAGGGTGGAGAACATTCAAGTTGGAGATGCTGCTCGTCCGCCATAGCTTGACCCGATTGTCTCGCCACTATCAATATAAACAACTGAGAGGGTGTGGAATGGGTCCGTGTTTGCAGGGAAGTGGCCACACAAGCCGGGGAGGAATTCGGGAAGCCTGAGGCTAATTTCCCCATCGTCATCTTCAATATCATCTTCCGGCCTTATTAATAAAGGGTATGTGCATCCAAGTTGAAAACGGCAAGAAGAAGGGGTGTCGAGCCGCTGGAGAATGTCAAGGCACTTGTCGCTATCATCGATCAAGGCCAGACTCTGCAGACATGGTACTTGGGAGGTGCAGTCATCTGCACTATGGTCATCGGGTCTGGAAGGCAAAATGTACGCAAGGTATAGCGTTTGTAGGTTAGGCATCCCTTCGATGGCGCAGAAAAAGTCCCTGAATGATGGGATGATGGCGCTGTTCTCGTCGTGATGACTGTCATGTTCGAGACGGAGGTGTTTCAAGCCACGAAGAACGGGCGCCGACCACGAGATGTTGATACCACTGAGATGCAGCCGACAAAGTTCGGGTGCATTGTTCACGAGGATGTCTTCTGGTAGTATGGTGTGATTACTGCAGCCGTATTTTGCAGTTAACTCCAATGTATGAAGAATTCGTGCCGGAGAATTCAATAACTGTGTAGCGATATTGATGGCATTGAGCTCGTCCGAGATAGACAGAGAGCGAATGCGAAACAATAGGTGGGGAAGGACGAGCGTGAGGAAGCGTTCGCTATCTTTTCCGTGGTTGAGGTGACTATATGATAGGGGTGCGGATTTGGCGCGATCCAGCATCAACTCAAGCCAGTTCAAACCAAGCTCTGTCGTGACGTTGCACCAGAGCGAGGGATGGTGAAGAGCTGTGTCACGCCAGAACCTGCAAACATGTGTCACTCGAATCCAATCAAGGCCGCCAGGAAGGTCTTCGTCGAGCTCATGCTTTGAAGGCGGTTGGTCTATTGCATGGAAGTGCAGAATTCGAGCGAGGACCTCAGAGGGGAGGCCTGAAATCGGGGCTAGGATGTTGCGATGTGTACGCAAAGAACACATTGCCAAATGCATAGCGGTCAGTTCGTCATCTATTGTCTGACGAGCTTGTTCAACGACACGCGGGTGGTCGCGATAGGATATTCTTTGTGTATGAGCGACACGGGATTGGACAAAGTTTGACCAGAATTCTGCAGCGCTGAGGACACAATCGGCGATGTTATCAGAATCGAACAGGGAGCTGATCGCCTGAAGCGCGCACCTATATACACCATCTTTTTGACCATTCATTTTTTATGTCTTGGCTAAAACTGCCTGTTCGTTGCAAGCCTTCAATGAGGTCAGTCAACAGTTATTTGGTATGGAGATATACAGAACTTGCAAGGTGATCACTGTCCGATAGTTCCGCTCAAGAGAGATGGAGTAGTGAGAGAGCTGTCGACGCTATTAATAGCCAGTTCAAGGATCAGAAGCTTCGTAGACGCAACGACACGATAGTTTCACAAAGGCAGAAGATCAGCTAGAGACACTCTGATCGTTGTGGCAAAGTGTGAGCTTCGATAGGAGGGACTCGGGGAACGTGCGCAGCAGCCCGGCCGAGGCCGACAACGTCTGACAACGTCGACCATGGCCTGTCGCATTAATGGCATGAGTCAAATGGTCACCACGACGCCGCCGCCGTCAGGAAGCCGTCAGTGCTTGCCATCAGTTCTCAAGCCATGCAGTGAGTTATGACAGAACGTGTTTGATTCACAGAAATGACTTCCCAATTTCTTCCTTTCCAATGGCCCGCAGCATTTCTACAGCCTATTCCTGGTCCTTGGTAACACTAACAGTACTGCCAGCTGCGACGAGACGCCGACACTTGTCAGGCTCAAGGTCATTGCTGTAGTGATATTTGTGCACCGCCCAAGGTCGAGCGACAGAGATGAGGTCTAAGACGGTAAGGCCCACTACATAAGTAAATTAAGGTGACACTATATATCATGTACGGATTCATCTTCGGTCTCCTCGGTCTCTTCACTCTCTTCAATTCTTGCATATCTCCCTTCACAGTGGTCCCAGACAAAATTTTGAGTAACCGCGCGCAGCCCCCACACATACTTGTCCATGACCGAGCACTGCGTGACCTGAAGATGTTCGAGTCTGTTATCAACAGTCTCGACCTCGCTGGCTTTCTCGCCCCTGCTGAAAGCTTTATCGCCATCCAAAAGCTCCTGCCGTCTAGACAGCCAGGTTGCGAGTAGCATGTGCAAGGGTTGTCCATAGCCGTTGTCCATATCAAGGAGGTCAACGTTGCGCACCGCAAGCGACTTGAGATGCTTGAAGAACAGCCGCTCGACAGTCTCGGCGGTCCCCGGTCCCTTATCCCTGGTACGAATGAGCGTCCTACAGAAGGACATCACGTTAGTGCCTTTCAGACTGACATGCTCGACATTTCTGCATCTTCCAAACATATCAATCCATGTATTGGATGGCCACTCGTTATAGCTGAGGTCGACTTCGAGGACGCGAAGATCGTCCAGCGGAAGCACGCTACAAAGACTTTCCAAGGACTGCAAATAAGTCGGTGACGAAGTAAGTTGGATGGTGATGAGCGGCTCTCCATCGGGTATACCCCGGGGCTTGCACGTACTCCATAAATACACGTAAATCGGGGAGGATGAGACGATATAGGCCGGAATGCGTGATATGACAAGAGAGTGCAGAGATGGCATTTCACGTCTGCTTGCGTGTCTGTTGAGGAAATGGACGAGGCCATCGATCGGCTGTGAGTCTCCGGTGTCACATTTGAGAATAATGGTGCAAGATGTCGGGATCGTGATGTGTTGGATGATGCCGGTGCACGCAGCGAGCGTGCCAGTCAAGGATAGCAACTCCAAGCAGGATAGGATCACGAGAAGGCGGGTTATATGATGATGGAGTCTCGACGGGATGCAGTAAGCAAGGTCAAGTTTCCGGAGGGCAGGCATACGAGCAAGGGCATTGAAAAGCTGTTCGTACTGTGAAGTAGGCTCGATTGACCCAAGGTGACTGTCTTCCGATGCTATTAGCACCGAAGCCTCATCATCCAAGGAGGTGACATTTAAATGTGTCAGGTCACGGAAAATAGGCCCAGACCACGAGAATATAACGCCTTGGAGCGTGATGTGGTGTAGCGACGGCGTGTTGCCTGCAAAAATATTGACAGGCAGCATCACAGCTTTTTCTCCCATATTACATATCTCTAGACACTCCAAAATAGGAGCGGGGGAAGTGAACGATTGGAAAGTCTCCTGGAGGTTGATTCGGCGAGCCGCAAGCATGAGTTCGCGCGTATGGAAGGCATGTTCGGTGACGAGAGCACTCTCTTCGGAATTATAGAATAGCAGATTGACTGTGAGAGGTGCAGACTTAGCACGAGCCATCATCAACTTCCGCCATGGTAGAGTTAAGCGATGGTGGATGTTACCCCAAAGGCTGGGATGTAGCAGCGCAGTGTCGCGCCAACGTCTGCGGTCACCGCGGGGATCCATCCCCGACCGTGCCGGCTCCATTTTGAAGGCGAACAAGCTGTAACGGTGATTTGGAAGATATGCGCGAGGACCTCGGCCGGGAGACTGGATATCGGTGACAGAGCATTGCGGCGTGTGCGTAGGTTGCACATAGCAAGATGCATAGCAGCCAGTTCATCGTCGAGAGTCTGACGAGCATCCCTCACGATGTTCGTTGAGTCCAGAGGAGAAACGGATTGGATATGAGCAATGCGAGGTTGGACGAATCGGACAA
>SFCI01000056.1:21795-45254 GCA_004681135.1 Hericium alpestre | reverse complement strand
AGGGGAGGAGGACGGAGAGGAAGGGCGTACCGGGAGAGGACGACGTCCGCGGCGACGTACTTGTTCCCGCGCAGGTGCTCGTACGCGGTGTCGCCGGGGTAGTTGTCGTCCGGCACGAGCGGGAACGTCCAGCGCGAGAGGATGTCCTTGCTGTGTCCTCGTCAGCGCGCACGCATGCGGACAGACGAGCGGTACACACCTGACGGCGTCGTAGCTCCGCGTGTCCTTGACGCGCGCCGCGTAGCCCTCTTTCGCGATGTAGCAGTAGATGTTCTTCACGAGCAGATCGGACGTGAGCACGCCGTGCACGAAGTCGCGCCGGATGTCGCCGTAGTCGAAGTTGTCCTGGAACAGCGAGGGGACCTGGATGCAGACGGTATCACCGCGTTATGAGCCAGGGCGCACGCAAGATGCGGTGATGGGAACGGACCTCGACGGAGCAGATGTCGATCGCACAGTCGATGAAGTCGTGCCGTATCTCGATGTCGCTGTGCTCCTTCATGATCTCGCGCGGTATGCGCACGACCTTCTTGGGCGGGTATCCTGTCACGGGCTCGTAGTGCAAGCACTCGGCCGTCTCCCTGTCCAGCACGTACACCGCCGAGTCGCCCGGGGATCTGCACACCCCGTCAGCCAGCCAGTCCTGCCTGCGGAGACAAGAACATACCGGGTGCGATGCGCCAGGCTGGCCTCCTTCACGACCATGGTCATGATCGCGTCCTTGTTCGTGCGGCGGCGCTCCTTGTGCGCGCGCACGACGTCGTCGATCCGGATATTGCTCACGAGGTCGCCGTACACGAGCACAAAGTCGCTCTGGATGATGCCGTGCGTGTAGATGTCGCGCAGCGCGTCGCCCGGCGAGAACGTCTGCTTCGCGGTCAGGATCGGCGTGATCTTGAGCCCGGATGCGGGGTTCGCCCAGCGCGAGTTTCTGTGCGCGGATGAGCGATGGTGTGGTGATGGATGTGGGGCGCGATGGGACGTACTGAATGGCGGCTTTCACCTGGTCTGCATGCGAGCGGCAGATCACAAATATTTCTTGCACGCCTGCGAGAGCCAGACTCTCCAGCGTCCAATCTAGTAGCGGCGCATTGCAAATGGGTAGTAGACACTATGTAGAGATGAGTGCGTGTCTGGGGTAGCGGGCTAATGACGTACCCGAGGTTTGTTCGTGGTAAGGGGCTTAAACCGGTTGTTGAAGCTGTCAGCGAGGATAACGGCCTGTAGAGGCTCCTCATCTTCATCGACAAGCTTCTCTTTACCAACAGAAGCTTTGGGCGGCATGGTTAGCAGTCAACAAGTCGGTGTCTTGCTCTCAGAAACCGACGCGGCGTATAATTCTCCACATCCTCGTCCAGATCTGACTCGATCGAGCCAACTCAGCCACGCATTGTTCTTTTGCAACAACTCATATCCATTCTATGACACACTGTCTTGACATATCAAACAACATTGCATGCTTGCTCACTCGCATCATTAGAGATGAAATGATTACAGAGAAGCGTAAAAACATGCATCACGATCCAGTGAGTGAACACAAGCGGGTATATGGGGTAACAGACCATAGGATCGCTATTAGTGGGTAAAAAGAAAGATGGATGAACCAGGCTAATCGTGATGTGTTAGTCGTGAGCGAGGAGTCAAACCAAAACGAGACCCGGTTCCGCGACGTAAAGTAGAAAGGAAACGAAGCAGACGTGGAATCGAGGTAAAGATCGGGATCTCAAAAGACATAAAGATGAGCAAAGGAGAAGGGACGTGTGGTATAACCCGAGATGAGGAGTCAAATGAGCTCGTGAGAGTCGTGCAGCGTTCGAGTAACCATCATCACGGCGCTTATGCAGCGGCGGCGACAACAGGCGCGGCAGGGGGAGCCTCAACGGGCTTCTCAGCCTCTTCGGTCGCCACGGGGGCAGCCTCAGCGGCAGGAGCCTCCTCGGTGGCAGGGTTCTCGAGGGGAGCAACGGGCTCGGGCTCGTCGATCTTCGGGGGGTTCTCATCAACCTTGGCAGGAGTGGAGTGTTCATGCCTGGGCTTGGGCTTGAAGAACTCGCCGACACGGGACGAGAGGCGGCGGCCAACCTTGACGGCGGCGGCGGCCACCTTCGGCTCCTTGTGGGCATCCTTCTCCTCCTTCTGTCGGCGGCGACTGTGAGAACCGAGAAATGGGAATATTATGTACAACCAACTCACGGCCTCCTCCTTGGGAGCCTCGGTTGTCTCACCAGCAGCCTCGGCAGGCGCAGCCTCCGCCGCGGGGGCCTCAGCGGGGGTCTCGCTGGGGAACGTCAGATGATGTGCCATCACATCGAACGAACGGCAACTTACGTCTCGTTGACAGGCTCCGCGGGAGTCTCCTCGGTCTTAGGAGCCTCGGCGGCGGGGGCCTCCTCAGTCTTGGCAGCTTCCTCAGTGGCAGGAGCAGCGGCCTGCAGAGCATTTAATCAGTACGACGAACGGTGAGTATACTGCTGCTGCACACATACCTCGGCCTCTTCCTTCTTCTTTTCCTTCTTGGGGCTCTTGGGAGCCTTGGGCTTCTTCTCGGACTTGAACGGCGCGAGGAGCTTAGCAAGGATGCTAGGGCTCTTAGGCCTGTCCTCCTTCTTCGCCTCAGAGGCTTCACCCTCAGCCTGGAAGAATGGGTGAGACTAAATTCACACGGTAGAAGATACATCACGTACGGGCTTGGCGTCCTCCTTGGGCGCCTCGGTGGCACCCTCAGCAGCGGGCTCGGCAGCCGTAGCGGGGGTCTCCTCAGCAGCCTCGGCCTTGGGCGCCTCCTGAAAACAACATCAGTATACGTAATTGATGAAATACAACAAAGACACGCACAGCAGCCTCCTCGGCAACAGGAGCAGGCTCAGCGGCGGTGGTCTCGACGGCCTTGACCTCCTCGACGGGAGCGGCGGGGGCGACGGTCTCAGCAGGAGCAGACATTACGACAACTAGAACAAAGAAAGGAAAGACGAGTGGGTGTGTTAGACACGTGTAGATGATGGGGGGAGACGATGAGGGAAACTAACAAGAAGATGGGTATTAAGAGAAGGAGAGAGGGAATCAGAGGGCGACCTGAGGCCGGCGTAGCGTAGAGAGAGAGAGGAGAGAGGGAGAGATACGGAAACAGCACCACGCCATTTTCAGCCCTTCTTATCCTTATTTGGCGCCTCGCCTAGACCAAACAAAAGTCAAGAGAACTAGTGATTCCGTCACGATGTCACTGCTTCTCTTCACATCAAATCACCCCCTCCCCTCCACACCAGGTCCTCATTATTTCAGTGTGCTTTTTGTCGTCAATCTCCTCGAGCAGACCGTCCTCTCTGAAGAGGGTCCGTGCGCAGCCTGCGAATGGTCCAGAGTCCAGACTGTTTGCAGATGTCATTGGCTCATCAAAGAAGCCGCCGTAGCCTCCTTCGCTGATTACACGAAGCACAAGACAACCATCACGCGTCTCACCCGATTCATTCTCTCTCTCCGTTCCTCCTCCTTCATATTATGCACTGCCTCCGTTATGGGCTGTCTACCGCCGTGCACACGACGTCTTTCAGCTGCTGCAGCGCACCCTAAGCAACGCCAAAGAGGTAGAAGGACGCGACGGGATCATCCGAATTGCCAGCGCTTGCGCTTCTCGAACTGGGCTAGCCGAGAGATTGATCCCGACCATCCGATGCGCATCTGTCGTCGTCCCTTCCCACATTGGCGTCACTCCTCCAGAGCAAGTATTTCTTGGTCTGTTTGCAGTGTCAACGTGCGTTTTCACACACGCGGTCCGTGTCATGCTCCTGGCCTTTTACGACGTCCTTCTGTCCAGGTTTTACCACAGCCGATCCTGTTTCCACACGCCTTGCTGGCCTCATTTCGTCGCCTATCACGTCGTCGTGCGGGCCGATTAGAATTCCGAATAAATTGACTCCATGCTGGACGCGCTCTCGGTTCAGGCGCTTCTTCTGCGGCGCGTGTTGGGCGCCCTTCGACGAGCTCGGCGCTGCAGGTACGCACGACGAAGATCATTCCTACCCTTTGCCCATTCTTCCCTGAGCTGCATTCTGCATGGCCTGCGTTGTAATCACTCCATTTCTCCTTGTCTCAGCCTTTGTGCTGCTCTTGCTTGTGTCGCTCTCCGTTCCTGTAATCAAAGACATTTACCTCTTCAGCCTTTCGGCGGACGTTAATCCCTCCTCGGGAGCGCGGGACACCGTGCGCTTCGGCCTATGGGGCTACTGTCTTTCCTCGATCAACGCGACGTGAGTGTTCTCGCTGATCTTTGCAGATGGTCGCGACGATAGCTGTTGATTCGTGCCACCTGTAACGTTCTGCAGCGTTGATGGTATCACGTCCAACGGCGTGACGCAGTGCACCAAGGCTCGACTCGGATACACCTTTGACAACTTCTTGTCGACCTCGCTGTACGTCGATCCTAGCGCTAGCAAAATGCTAGCAAAAATTCTGACGTCCGCGCATGCACGATCGACAGGCCCGGTATTGCAGGCACCGTGGTGTCTCGTGCGCTCACCACCGCGCTCGTTTTGCATCCCATTGGTCCATATTTCCCTATCGCCATGTTGCACCCGTACTGATTCACGCATAGCATGCGCCCTCGGGTTTTTCGCCATGATCCCGTCCCTCTTCATGTGCATCCACCGCCGGCGCGAAGACGCGCTCTTCGTCGCGTCCATGCTGACCATGGTCCTCGGGCTCCTCGTCGCGTCGATCGCCTTCGCGGTCTTCATCATCGACATCGTCCTCGTCTCGCTCGTGCGGCGCCGCGTGCACAGCGCGTCACAGGGCCAGATAGCCCTCCATTGGGGTAACGCGGTACGCTCTCCGCCGGCACGTCAGACGGCTGCTCACATACCCGCACGGGACCCGCAGGTGTGGATGGTCCTGNGTGCAGTCGCCGCGCTCTTCGTGTCCTCTATCGGCGCATGCTGTGGGATGTGCCGCGCCGGTGTGAACGACGAGCGCAGGCCCAGGTGCGCTGCCCTGCGTCTCGTTCCCGTGCCCCGATAGCTCACGCGCGCGCACTAGGTCCCCATAGCATAGTACACAGAGGTCCCCGCCCGAGGCTTCTGCCTTCGGCAGCCCTCGGCGCTCGCACGCATGATCCAGCATAACCTTATGCGACCCACGCGCGGGGAAAACGTCCGCATGACATCAACATTTCTCGCGGGCGGACTCCACGCGATACCCCGTTTCTGAGGGCGCGAAGGCTTCGCGCTGCTTCTGTCCTTCTTCTGTCTGCTTGTATACGTGACGCTGCGCGCGCCTGGGGCTTATCGTGTGCTATACGCCTCGTCGGGTCTTGTGCCCAGGGCTGCGATGTTCGCCATGTATGTATTATGCTGTTCGCTGTATCACCGTGGGACGCTGCCCTGCCTGGCTCCGGCCTTACGCCTATCTGTCAATCAATGATATCGCGCTGACTCGACAGCACTTCCGCTGAGGCTGGCCGGCGCATGACTTATCGTGATGATATCACTATCGCCGTGGTTGACGAGGCTGACGTCGCCGGTGGCGACATCCAGTACAGGGTGCGCATCATCTGCTTTGGGGCAGGGACGGACATGTCACACGAGCGCGGCGCACAAGAGGGGCTGCATAAACGCAGTGTGGTGTACGGAAGCCCGGATTGAGTCCAAGGCCCCCCAATCAGCGTACGCGCAGATGCGCAAATGGTACATTTCGTGGGATACAGAAGCACGGCTACATGAAGTAGAAGAGCGCGTACAACTATGCTGAGGCTTTTACGGCCGCCTTCGCGGGCGGGGCGCGCTCACGATTGCGCGGCGGCACACGCAGGCCCTTCGCCTTCATGCGTCTCCGCTTCGCCTCTGTCGCGTAAAATGGGTCAGCCAATCGAGCACACACATCACACGCAAGACGCACCTTCGAGGTACGGCTTGTCCTCTTCCTCGTCGAACTTGACGTCCTGCTGCACCGCGTCGACCTCCATCGGCGCCGCCTCTTTCTCCGCGTCCTCGCCCTCCCTGCGCACCTGCTTCGCCCTGCGCTCAACCTTGAACTTCGCGACGAAGAACCCGTCCATGTTGTGCACGTGCGGGTAGAAGCGGCGCGTGAGCTTCACGCTCTCGTCGAAGGGGATGAAGAAGAAGGCTGCGGCTGTAGGACTTGGCGGATGCGGTCTTCGACGTCGAGAAAGAAGTGGTCGATGAGCCCTTGTATGTGCTCTTGGCCGTGCGGACTCGGAAGGGCGCGGAGACGCGTGGTGATGAGCCAGACGTGGAGGTTGGTGACCGTGAACCACGACTGGAAGGTCGGCGGTAAATGGCATTCTGGATTGCGGACGAACGAGTCAGCTCTACAACAGACAATGTAACAAAATAACGAAAAATGCGCAAGACTCGATGACGCAGCGCGAGCGCGTGCAATAATCCACGTTCCACAACTCAGTGCAGCCTCAGCAGCGCATGCTCGGTCCCGAGCTCGCGCGCACGTACTCATTCGACACGCGAAATCAACGCGAGCGCATGCATGCTCATGGCCAGCAGACAAAATATGACGTTGAAAGACGCGTCGACGTACCGTTCTGCCAAAATTCCTGCTCCTCTTCCGCGCGCACCGCACACAAGTTCTCATAAATCGCCAGCGCGCGCCTCGCCGCCACTTGCTTCGAGCTTCCATATCCCAGCGCCCCAAACACCTTCATGAACACGCTCATCGCCGTCGGGGACCGCATAAGCTGTCGCGTCAGCCATGACCGTGGAGGCGGGGGAGGCTTCTCGTGACGATACGGTTGGGATGGTCCTGATGGCGGCGGCGGCGGCGGCGTGGATAGTGCGCGGGTCTGCAGTGCACGTACGCGTAGTTGGGGTCGCAGAGAGCGGGCGAGGGCGTGCTGCATCGTCGTGGACGGCGACGGAGAGACAAAGCCGCCTTTTGCCTTGCAAGCGTGTCACGTTATGGGGACTAGGGTTAGGAGCGATGCACGCCGCGTTGTCGCGTTGTCCAGATCACGATCGCGTCCGTCGTTTCTCGTCGATGTCCAGATCACGATCTCTCGTTTCTCGATTCCCCGCCAGTCCTCTCCCTCGAGTGACTGGCTTTCCCACGTACCGAGGGCAAATCTCCCTCGTGTCCCTCCTGCTTACTGGCCGAGTCGGCATGCGCGTATCGACGATCTGCTCGACTCAGCGGCTGTGCAGCTCGAGGGCACCGAGGGCAAGTGTGCAACATAGTCGTATTTCTATCTACTAGGACCACCGGGGAGCTCCCTTGGTGAGTTCGACTTTGCCGTTTTTCTAGTTTTCAGGCACACCGGCGTCATTTTCTACGGTCTACGAGGCGGCGCTGAGTCTCTGCGATGGCTGCTGACTGCCCTGCTCTTTAGGGGTTTTTTCCCGCTTTCTCCACCGTCCCTCATCGCGCGGTCAATCACCATCCTGCCGCCCGAGTCGCAAAGCCGCCGCCCGACTCCCCGCTCGTTCCAGCCGCTGAAACGACGCCCTTGGGGGGGAGGCGAAACCGATCGCAGCGCACGAGACGAAAGGAGTCGCCGAGAGACGTCCGTATGCCGTGACATCGACGGATAGGCGATCGGTGCGGAGGAACCAGGCTCCGCGCGAATCGGCCGCGGACCCACATTGACCTTCCGCCGAGTCCAACGCGTGAAGCGACTACCAGCGTCGACTCACTGCGTGCGACACAGCGCGAGCGAGTTCCGTGGCAGCATCGCAAATCCCCTCCCGACGCGCCAGAACGCAGCGCAAGGCCATGGCGTGCCCATCGCACACCGGACCGCTCATATCTGGCCAGTCGCGCCCATCGCCCGCCCCATAACTTGACGATGACGCTCTTGGCGCTGGNCGANGNCGNCNNCNNCGCNGAGNNNCCGNCNNNACNGAACGNNNNGCGNNGTCNCGGNNANANGNNANGGCATGTGGGGGTTTGATGATGAAGCGCGCAAGGCAGCGGAAACCCGAGAGATGGTACGNGCGCCCCCAGTCTCTGCACACGCAGAAATACTGACAAGTCGCGTCTTGCGCAGGTACTTGACGATGACGCCCCGGCCTCGCGTCCTCAGAACGAGAGTCTGCGCCCCGGAGCTCGGACNTCAAGCGCGGAGGGGCTGTGAACCCGGGCCGAAGAGAGGACATGCGGAAGGCGACGTGGAAACCGAAGGATCCAACTACGAAAAGCACGAAGGTGAGCAACCCTGCGATACAGCTCGGCATAGCAACACTCACCCTTGCAGTCCAGCTCGAACGGATCGGCGCCATTAAAAAGAACACGGGCGGCCGGTTCAGAACGACGCCCGTCACGCCACGCGTAGGTACTTGACGATGACGCCCCTCGCTCGCGTCCCCAGAACGGGCGTCTGCGCGCCGGAACGCCGAGGGGCTGCGGATTCAGGTCGAGGGAGGACAGGCGGAAGGGGAGAAGGCCGAGAAATCAAAGGATCCAGCTACGAAAAGCACCAAGGTGAGTGACCCCGCGATAGAGCTTGGTATGGCAGCACTCACGCATCTAGCCCAGCAGCGTCATACGCATCTTCACGTCGTTCACGCGAAACGCGCCATATTGCGGCAATGACGCCGTCGTGGTTCAGAGCGAGTCCGCGGAGATGCGAACAAGGCGACGGGAACGCGATGTAGCAGCCGGAGAGGACAAAAAAATGATTTCTGGTGAGTATAACAATTTCTCGATTAACTGTAGCACGAAAGCTTACCAGGAGCGAGATCAGGCACTGACGACACGCGCCGCATACACATCCGAGGCGTACATGTCGAGGCGCACAGGTCAGGGATTCGAGAACAGATGCGCCCCATCCCGCTGGGAATCGATGAGGGCGACGAGGGTGCGACGAGCCCTACGAGGCCCACAGATGGTAAGCGAGATTCCCGATCGCGAAGAGAGAAGACACTCACCCGTTCCGGTCAGCTTCCAGCGGCATCATACGCATCTTCAGCGTTCCGGACGATGTAGAGCGCCGCATTCACGAGCGCGTGGCGCTATCTGACAGCAATGGCGGTGTTGAGGTTGACAGAGAGTAGGCAGAGAGGCAATGAAGGCGACGGGAACACGACAGAGGCTGCGGAAGCGACATGGGTATGGGCAGTTTCGAGCAGTTCGTAGACACGCGCGACCGTCGATACATTGCAACAGGCATGTCGTCTGGCGCTCGTCCGAATATGCGAGCCCTGGTAGACTGCGACACGAAACGCAAGCTGGGGTTGCGCCCAGCAGGACGGCAGCATTTGTCATGCCAACAAGGCTGATGCGTACATCGGGCTGCGCCCGACGTACGCAAGCAGGACGTGAGCATCGACGGGAAACCGTCGACGCGAACTTCGACTGTCTTGTCCTAGGGACGCGGTCGCCGCTCGGCGCGGGCCATCGGATCCTGGAAAAAAAGCACTGAAAAGCACCTTTCGGAGGGCCTGGTGAGTCCCGTCTTCGCTCAGCTAATATGGTGCAATAAACTCACAATAATCCACCCTACAGGCCCGAGAATGCCTCAGCACGACGTGAATAAAGTCACCGCAAACCAGGAGAGGTCGCCGGGCTGCGCCCGACTCCNGCGTAGTCCGTCAGCATAGACAAAGGCCAGGCATCGGGGGTGTCTGCAACGCGCACAGCTGAGGCATACATCGGGCTGCGCCCGAAGTATGCAGGCAGGCCGTGAGCGTCGACGGAAACCGTCGACGCGAATAACGAAGATCTTCTCCTATGGAGACGGTCGCCGCTCGGCGCGGGCCATCGGATTCTGGAANAAAAAAGCGCTGAAACCTGCCTTTTAGAAGGGCCTGGTGAGTCCTACTTTCGTTCGGCTAATCAGACTGCANTAAACTCACAGGAATGCATNCTACAGCCCAGAAACCTCAGTGCAACGCGAATGAAGCCACCACACGCCGAGAGCCATCGTTGGGCTACGCCCAGCTCCCGCGCAGTCTGTCAGATCGACCAAAGGTCGATGCTGACTTCGAATGATTGTCCTATGGACGCGCTCGCCGCTCGGCGCGGGCCTTTGAATCCTGGAAAAAAGGCGACCAGAAATGACCTTTCTGACAGCCTGGTAAGTTCTCATCTCGCTCGGCTATTTTACAGACATAAAACTCACAGGAAGAGAACAAGCATGTCCCACAACGTCCTAAAGCGAAATCCGGGACGCTAAGGGTCGTCGGGCTGCGCCCGGCTCCCGCGCACGATGTCGGCATCGACGAATCGTCGATGCCAACCACGAGTGCTTGATCTATTGACGAGCTCGCCGCTGCCGCGGGGCACTGGGCCTCGGGAAAACAGCGACAAAAATTGCCGAATCTATGGGCACGGTGAGTCCATGTTTCGCTAGGCTAATATCGATAGGAAGACTCACGACAAGGCTTCGCGCGCGGGCGGAACAGCTTCAACAACTCGAAGAATACGTCGCCGGGCTGCGCCCGGCTCCAGCGCGCGCGCGGCGTCAGCGTCGACGCTGACTTCGAATAATTAACCTATGGACGCGCTCGCCGCTCGGCGCGGGCCTTTGGACCTTGGAAAATCGGCGACGCAAGACCAGTGTTCTGGGCGCTTAGGTAGGTACAGAATTTAGTCCTGCGAAGAGCGGGATGACTCACTCTTTGCTTTGCATCAGGTGACTGCAGACGGTGTGCGCGGGCTCTGCGAGCTGCGCTAAGCTGCGCCTCGTGCCGTGTGCGCAACGCGGACGCTAAGGACGGCGCGCAGGCAGGCGACATCGTGGCTCGCGTGTGGCTGCTGCCAGAACTCACAAGCGCTGCCTCCACGCCAATGGACGCCCACTGACGTCGACAGCGAAGAAGCTAAGCTTCGCAAGCCTCTGAAAACCTGGACAGTCGACAGAATAAGGAATATTCTAGGAGCTCAGGTAAGTCCCAACAAGTTTCCGGTAATACAAAGGACTTACCAGCACGCAGAGCACATGTGTTCCGCACGACACGCAGGAAACGCCTACGTCGGGCTGCGCCCGAAGTACGCAGGCGACACATATGCATCGACGGAAACTGTCGACGCGAATCTCGAAGACCTTGTCCTACGGGTGTGAAGGCCGCTCGGCGCGGGCCCCAGAACTTCGTGAACAAAAAGCTGAGATTGTGGGAGTCCATGTGAGCCTCGACTTTGCTCGGCTAATCGCCCAAGTAGACAACTTACTAGGGCGCAAAACACGCGTCGCTGTCTCACGCGACAAGCAGGAAATGCGTACTTCGGGCTGCGCCCGAAGTACGCAGGAGAGAGGTGGGCAACGACGAGAACCGTCGGTGCAAGCTTCGAAGGCCTTGTGCTCTGGGCTTGTAGGCCGCTGGGCACGGGCCATTGGATCCTGGAAAATCAGCGACGTGGCTCTGCGAACAGCAGGATAACTCACTCTTTCCTGCATTCAGGCAGTTACGGACGGCATGTGCGAGCGCTGTCAGCCCACTGGGTTGTACCCGGTGCTGTGTGCACAACGCCAGCATGGACAGAGCACCGTTGGCGCTAGCCACGATGAGTTGCTGTACGCGCATGACGGCTGCTCCCCTCGGGGCTCGAAACATCGAAACATCGACAGCGGCAGACCTGGATTTCGGAGACCCAGGTGAGTCCCGAAGCGACATGGCTCACGATGCTGGAAACGGCTTACCAGCACAGATACAAGACATCTTATGCTCAACACGGGCATACTCTTGGCTCCAGGCAGCGCCGACGGAGTACCGTCGACGCCTGCTTCCGGACAGTTATTGTCTGCACGCAGTCGCTGCTGGCCGGGACACCGGGCCTCAAAAAATTGGCTGCATGATTTGGTGAGTACTTCACGACGAAGCTAATGGAAATAAAGAGAGACGTACCGGTTCGAGGACATACGTTCCTCGTAGCTAAAAACTGTCCTTCCATTGCTATCCGCAATAATGCCCACTTCCCACCATAGCCTCATTGGTCACTTGTTGTCAGCGATGATGACTGCTTTTTTNNTCGTGCTGGCCGTTCTCCGGAAAATGACTGCTGTGACAAATGTAAGCACAAGAATGCCAACGGCAAGAAAAGCTAGTGCGTACAACCAGTGCGGCATCAGCGATGGTGCTGCTGATCGTATGGTGCGAGCAGATGGGGGGCGAAACAGAAGGACGGAGGAAGCCCTCGGGGATCAGGTTATATGGACCGCGCGCGGAGGAATACCTCTTCCTCCGTGCCTCGTTCCGGAGCCCTGATCCCCGTCGCGATCTTCCGATCCCTTGCACCGTTACGTGTGGATTCTAGCCTTCGATATCCGGTCGCATTGTTGCATTGCTAGCTTTCCGATTTGTACTTAGCCTTCGCACTTTCTCCCTTGCGAGAATTCCCTCAGTACATACACTTTGACATTAGATAGAATGAAAAGCTTTGTTTGAGCATGCTTACCAGATTTACAGATTTGTCTTCAGATGACCGAAATTCTCGTCAAGGGGCATGGGTATAGATCAAGATGAGAACGGTGGGAACCCGAAATTGAGAGATGCGAAAGATCAGGTTGACGGTGTTCGTTTCCGGTCACTTCAAATTATGTCCTAATAATGACTTTATTAAACCTTGTAGAGCTTATCATAGTTGCAGTCCACGGTCCAGATAATACGATGCAGAAGTAAATAAGTAGCACGAGTTGTGATTCTACATAGGATAGCGACTCGACTCGGAGACGGCACGGCGACTTGATCCTGCTTCCATATTGAGCAATCTGTACTCACGACTTGCATTCAGCGTCCGGAATCAATTTCTGACAATCTGCACATTGCGACCGGCTGCTACTGACTGTATTGTCTGCCCTACATACACATCAATGGGCCCTAGAGGAGAGAGGTAAATAAATGTATTTTTTGGACAGGAAACAGGAGATGCTCTTCACACCAGGAATGCACCCCAATGCCGTCCGATTCTGCCGCGTCGTCAAGCACCACCAAAATAACTGATCAACGGCTAGGTGTTGATTGAATCGGCTTGATCCCCTGCTGACATGACACACAGGAACTTAGTCTTGTCTTGCCAAGTCCTTCGAGACACTACAATCAATCTTGGCTCCATCAACGGTCTGAACCTTCCTCTGGTCATTTTCTCCCTGAAAATTCAGTCCAGTCCCAAGGGTCATCTCGAGCTCAACCTTCTAAGATATCTGAGTTTGAGAATCAAACCGGATGACAGAGCTACCATGAGCACATCAGGCTGACAGACATGAGCATTCATCAGTCACTGAGAAATTCAGCCGTAAATTGTGTGAAATGAATTTCCATCAGATTACTCTTAGCGAGTCCAGCCGACAGGGATGCTGTTTCACCGGAGAGCCTGGAAAGATTTTCCTGAGTGTTCCAAGGGGCTGGCTATGGTGTGCAGGTGTTCAGATCGGAGACCTCCGATGTGTCAAGTCTGTACATACATAGCTCCATCTCTCATTACCGTGCACTAATTTGCCATATTGGCCCTTCACCTGATCGACCAGCAATGAAATCCTTGAGTTTGGAACCCATAACAGCACTGGCAAGAGATTGCCTACCGACTGATGTCTGTGAGATACGCAAGGTATCGTCCGAGTGACCAGTCGAAATCAGCTGAGCCCCGAGATCGTAGTGTCCATGCATCCATGCCTGCGCAAGCGACAGCAGCTGTCAATGCAGGAACTCCCAGAACATGTCAGCAGCATGCCTGACATTGCAGCTAGGTGACAACACGGCCTTACAGCGTACTTGCGCTCGATGGATCGAGCTGCCGACACATGTGCAAAATTCAACAGCGCACAGGCCGCATGCACCATGTTGTCAGGACTCGGTCGTAGACAGCAGAGAACCACCCAAGTCACCAGCAATGATGGGAGCGAGAGAGCAGAAAGCGACAAGCAGCGCAGTGACCTGTATTGGAGGTACAGTACGGTACAGATGAAATGGACAATCTAGGGAAATAGGCAAGCGACAGGGAGCCTATAAGTACTGGGACGACGATAGGAAAAGAACAATGGACACCATAATGGGTTGAACAATAGAGTGAGAACAATGGTGGCAATAGAGAAGAAGGAGAGAAGAGAATGGAGCGATCCGTGACAGAAGTGAGTTGCACCGAATCGTCATCTATCGGATACACTCACCGTTATTTCCGAAGTACTACCAGATACTCGCACAAAGACCGGGCCATGGCGTGATCGGTAGATCCAGTCAGCCAGCCACTCGACACGTTTACTCAAACAGGGCATCTGTAAAGCTCAAGCTGGGTTCGATGAGCCTCAGGACAAGAACGGTTCGTAGGTAACCGTCGCTCTTTCCTGATTTGTATCTGATGTTCGCGGTTACAGATGCGCTCACACTTACTGGTCTTATGTAGCGCTCTGCGAGCTCGGATGCTCTTGTTGCTGAGAAGCACGGACATCGCGATGCTCTCTCATATCACGGAGAAGGTGTGTCGTCTGTGGTGATTCCTTGCAAGGGTTACTGACAACCCGCCGAATAGCTCAACAGCGCGCGTCGTGTTGGCCGTGGTGAGGACATTTACAGATAACGGACTGTGGGTGCGAGAGACCCTTGTGTGGTGGAACGAGTACGTTCTGAATGTCCTGGTCTGGGCTCTTTGCTAATGTCATATTAGACAGATCTTCGGGAATCGTACTGGAACGAACCCGCATCTCGACGCTCAGCGCTAGCGCTCAGCATTCGCGTTCAACAATAGCAAATTCTATGGCGTCCAAGCTAGCCGAACAGCGAGCAATCGAGCGTCGTATGGCTTTGGCCAGTGCCATGGCTACTGGTGACAGGGATGCGAGCTCGGAATAGCGCTTCGACTGGAGCTTAACTATTGTACACCTGTCTTCCGAGAAATAGCCATAAAATGATTTGATTCTGAATATCCATTCTCGGATGATTTCCAATGCAACGGCAGTGGTCCTAGCAATGGCACGCAGACAAACTACGGCCGATACGGAATACTTGCTCATCCTGGTCAATTTCGTCAGGATGGCCAAGTTCATCTAGTCATTGGTCTTGCTCAGCAGATCATGGTCAGGTTTTACCAAGATGACCGACATTGATCAACTCCCCCATCTATACCATCTTCACCGGCATGGTAGAGATGGTCAACAATAACTAGTCACTGATCTTCATTGGTCATACTGTTCACCATGCTGGTATAGGTGGTACAAAAGGTGACATTGGTCTAGCAAGATCTAGCTAGGTCACGCTGGCCCCAATTCGCTGATGTACTTGTCTGTGGTGAGGGACCGTGACCGACATTAGCGTGACGGCCTAAGTCACAGTCACATCGGTACTGACGCGTCGCGTCTCGAGAGCAAGACGCAATTGACTTTACATTCTGCTCTACCATGTCTGAAGAAACCGTCCTGCCCATCCCAAATCTCGCTCTCGCACAGCATTTCTTCACCCTAAAGCAACCAAAATTCGACCACCTCCAGGAACATGCGCGCCATTCGCTTCTCGCCGGCATCGAAGCCGACAAGATGGCCCCGTACTACCGCCTCGTAGCGTCCGCGGGCGTGCTGCCACTCGATGAGGCGCTCGCGGCCAGAATGGAGGAGGAGAACGAGGAGGAGCTCAACAAGATTGAGAATCGGTTGAACGATGCGGAGGAGACCGAGGGCGAAAGCGAGATCTCGGATGCGTTGCGCGCGAAGGCGAACTACTTGACGAGGATAGGCGAGAAGGTTGGTCCGCGTCAAGCGTGTGTGTGTGTCAAGATTAACTGTGTACCCGTTGTCTCTGCCTAGGATAAAGCAGTCGACGCACAGAAGTTGGCTCTCGAGAAGACGCCGGGGCTTGGTGCACGGATAGACATCACGCTCACCCTCGTCCGGATCGGTTTCTTCTTTGGCGACAACCAGCTCGTTACCGAGAATCTCGCAAAGGCCGAGGCACTGATTGAGAAGGGCGGTGACTGGGATCGTCGTAACCGTCTAAAGGTGTACCGCGGCCTCCACCTTCTGTCCATCCGCCAATTCAAGCCTGCCGGCGAGCTGTTCATTGACGCGCTATCAACGTTCACGGCCACAGAACTCGTTCCTTACAACGATTTCGTGGCGCTTACCATTATCGCCGGCGCACTCACACTGTCTCGTGTGGATCTCAAGAAGAAAGTGCGTATCGTGCGAATGTACTCTAGTCTAGTCTTATCGTTTGCGCAGATCATCGCTTCGCCCGAGGTCAACCAAGCGCTTCCAGAACTCCCAGTACTCGCGGACCTCATCAAGAACCTGTATGAAAGCCATTTTGACAAATTTTTCGTCGCATTAGGTATGCGGATCCCCATTTATCATTGCGCTAACAACTCATCTCGCTTCCGCTAGCAACGCTCGAGCAAACACACCTCCTCCCCTCGCGCTTCCTCGCTCCCCATACTCGCTATTACGTGCGCGAAATGCGCATCCTGGCCTACACGCAGCTCCTCGAATCCTACCGCTCACTCACACTCGAAAGCCTGAGCGGCGCGTTCGGCGTGACCGTCGATTTCGTCGACAAGTAAGCAGCGGCACATTCTCTCTCTTGGTTCGCACCATCTGAGACTTATTCACAGCGAGCTGTCGCGGTTCATCGCCTCGGGCCGGCTGCACGCGTCGATCGACAAAGTGCACGGCGTGGTGGAGACGAACCGGCCGTCACTGAAGAACCAGCAGTGCGACACGGTCGTGCGGAAGGGCGATATCCTGCTGAACAACGTGCAGCGGCTGAGCAAGGTGCTGTACTAGATGGACGGTAGATGTAAGTCGGCGCGTGTACTGTAGCATACTGCCTTGTGTGTTCATATGAGCTATGAGCTCGCTTGTTTTCTGCAGCGCTGTGGATGTCGTGGCTGGTGTGAACGTGTTCGGCTGTGTTCGGAGATTTTTGCATTCTGTAGGAGTATCTATGCGTGTTAGCTTCGGTCTGGTATATGCTCGGTCTTCGGCCACGAGCTCGTCCATGCGATGCATCCAATATACTGTACATCCGAGGGCCTCGTCGACTATCCCATATTGCCTGCGCATGTTGCGTAGCAGGGCGTGAAAGAAGCAAAGAGCCTAAGTATAATGTCAGTAAACTGCATATCTCCTTTGAGTAATTTATCACTTCCGGCACGACCATGCAGCAATGCACCAAATAAATGGCGCAGAACGTGAGCGGTCGCTTGGCCTGGTCATTGGCGCGACCAAGCGCCAAGTTCATATCGTAGCCGGGCGTGCTCAGGAATCGCAAGACAGAGAAGTTCTGCAGGCACCTCGATAGGATAGATGGATAATGATTTGCGATTTATTGAACACTATGGTACATCGGCACCGGACACACACAACACGTATATGGTACATGAAGCTGCACAATAATACACTTGCTTCTTTCCGAAGATCATGCCAAAGCTGGTGCTTTGGTGACTAGAAGCGCCAGGAATCAGTATATATCAGCGACTAAATACACGAGCTGCTCACCCCAAGTTCTCCCTGCCGGGGTCGTGGAAGTCGCTGCAAAATAAGCCAGGTCAGGTTATCGCCCGCATGGCAGACAGCAGCTACGCACATGTAACCTCGTCCCCCGGGCATGGCGAGAAAGGCGAAAATCGCGGCGCTGTACTTCTCGTACACGTCTGCATTTATGTTGTCGAGCGACGTTTTCCGCCAGCGTCAGTCTGGAGACAGCGGACAAAGAGGGGAGAGGGGCGACGTACGACGACGAGGACGAAGGCGGGGTCAAAGGACCCGCCGAAAGTGAGATACTCGTTGTATTGGAGATCGCGATATACGCCTCTGGCTTACCGAGGGTCTCGGACGCCATCTATGTATACCCTTGCGCGGGGCGCACGCAGGATTGGGCCGCGGGCGCGAGGATGGGCGTACCTTTGAGAAGTCCAGGGAGAACTTCTTCGCGTCTGCGACCTGTTTCTCGATGGGTATCTGTGCAGCGAGCGCGTACGGCCGACATACCTTAACGTTGGTGGAGAGAACGAGAGCGGGCATGATAACAGTGGTGTAGAACAGTGAATGGAGGAGTGACGGATATGTCGGGTGGACACTAGAGCGTATCCGCTTTTAACTTCACCGCGTCGAGGACTCCATCCCGACATCTATCTAATCACATCCGGCATATGATCCCATCTCCCCGGCTTCGCGTATGTCAGCCTGCAGAAGCTTTCCAAGACGCCTGCGATACTTCGTTTTCCAATTATTCGCGGCTGTAGAAGGCGTGCGATGCGTATGCAGCGACTTATTCAGCGGGAAGGACGTTGGGTGCGGGGGTAATGAGATCGATGATCAGTAAGCAGTCGCGAAGACAGCGTCGATAGCCTAGACGAGGAGGCTGAGGCGGCTGTGTCATTGACATCTTGTATGGGTGAGATAGACAAGCATCGCAATTCAGCACAGGCTTTCCTGTAGGAGCCTAAAAATGCGACGCCATACATTTCGCTACTGGCAATAGATCAGTAAAATACCTACTGCAGATGATGTGAAAACATCCGCCGGGGCCAGTCTCGAAATCGGTTCAGCAGAAGCATGTCCACATTCTACACCCACTGTTTGAAAATGCGACACTGCATTTAGGCCTTGACTGTTTTCATTCGAACTGCCGAGCCGAATGGCGTCACAAATTCATCCTCTGGAGGTTCTGATTCTGAGAAATGTTCCTGGAAAACTTGTGAATGTTCTCCGTTTGCCCAGCACCTGGAAACAGACGTCATCAGAGTACGGACGCTGTCCAGAATACCGACAAGTACTCCCTGCCTGCTACATGCGGCATTCGCTGAAGACAGCGTATTCATTTCCACCGTCATTGCTTCCATGCCGATTTTGTTGTCGAGGCCGCGTGGATCAGGAGGAAATAAGTATGGTCCTCATCTATGAGGAAGCAGGATGGGATCCTCCTCCGGGTAGACAGCGTGCTGTTGAACAGGGCAGCACAGCGGCAGAAGTAGTCTCCCAGAGGCAGAATAGACGAGACTCAACACTTCGTACCTCAGGATCGTCTGTCGGAGAAGTGGCGACGCGCTTCTACGAAGACACCGACGGACAGACGATAAGTAGACGACATGCATCAACAACAGTATTAGGGGCGCAGACGGCCGACAGTTGTAAGCGATGAATTTAGGGCTCGTGAGAGATTGCGGTCTATTGACCTATTCGCCAGCGTCAATAACACTGGTAGTACGATTCGTGGAGAGGTTGAATATACAACCCACGAAAACAATTAAGGACCCAGCAGGATATTAGTCTGATCCGACAGGCCATTTGAGTAGAATGCCAGACGTGAAGCGGGGTCGCATTGGTTGCGAGTTCCCAGAGACCTACAGCCCGCAAGGCCTGTACGAGGCCTGGAAATTCGGACAATCAAGAGCACAATTCGCAATATATACGGCTGTTTACCTGCACCGACGTATCGTCGCGAAGGAATGCCCGTCTTTAGCTTCAGTACAATAGAAGGATTCACCGAGTGTTGTTGAAAGGTCACGGTTACAACGATTGAGTCGTAACAGTCAACGCCGGAGATAAGCCCTAACCCGAGTCAACATAGGAATCCCGACGCGTCAGCGCGTGAATTGCGCGTCTACCTTGCTCGAAACCACCCTCAGCCTACGCGTTCCTTCTCACCTTCTTACCAGCCAAGCCAGCCAAGCATGGTCGATACAACAGCCCTTCTGAAGGAGGCAGAATCTGCCTCAGCCGCGGACCCAATCCGTGCGGAGGCCATTTACAAACAGATCCTCGACACCGCGTCCGCCTCAACGTCGAAGGGCTTATCCGAGGAGCGCGACCAGGCCTTGCGGGACCAGGAAGTGGCTCTGGTGAAGCTCGGCGAGCTCTATCGGGATAAGAAGTGGGTCTCTGGTCTTACCCGCGCCGATAAACCTAACACCGAGCTACTTGTATAACAGGAATGCGCAGGGTCTAGCCGATATCATCAAGCTCTCGCGGTCGTTCATGTCGAGCACCGCAAAGGCAAAGACAGCAAAGCTCAGTGAGTGATTCACTTTACTAGAAGGAGGCACTGCATACTGACATACGCAGTTCGAACCCTGCTTGATTTCTTCAATGCCGTACCCGACAGCCAGCAGATCCAGATCGCCGTCCTCAACGAAAACATCGAGTGGGCGAAAAGTGAGAAGCGCATATTCCTAAAGCAGAGTCTTCAAACGCGGCTAGCTGCGCTGTAAGTGAGTTGTTGAGTCTTGACAGACTGATACTGATATCCGCGTCATGCAGCTTACTGGACCAACAACAATTCAAGGCGGCGCTGGCCCTCATTGACGGCCTGCTCACGGAGCTTCGGCGCCTCGACGATAAGATGATTCTGACGGAGGTCCATCTCCTCGAATCGCGCGTCTACCGCGGCATCGGCAATTTCCCCAAGGCCAAGGTACGTGTATATCTCCGATAGGATAACCAGGGTCTCACGAACATACTCGCAGGCCGCGCACACTTCGGCTCGTACCGCCGCGAACTCCATTTACTGCCCACCTCACCTCCAAGCCGCGCTCGACCTCCAGTCCGGCATCCTTCACGCAGAGGACAAGGACTACACCACCGCGTACTCGTACTTCTTCGAGACATTCGAGAACCTGAGCTCGCACGACGACCCCAGCGCGCTTGGTGCGCTGAAGTACATGCTGCTCTGCAAGATCATGCTGAACATGGTAAGCGTCTGGCCCGAAGCCGTCCATCGAATCGGACCTTGCTGACATCTGCTGCAGCCGGAAGACGTGACGTCCCTGCTCTCCATCAAGCTCGCGGCCAAGTTCGCTCAGCTGCGCGACGTGGAGAGTATGCGCGCCATCGCGCGCGCGCACCAAAACCGGAACCTCGCCGACTTCGAGAAGGCGCTGCGGGACTACAAAGAAGGTGGGCCCGTTTCCACCTTTGGTCCGTTGTCGTGGTGCTGATGCATGGGCGCAGAGCTGTCGTCGGACCCCACGATCCGCTCGCATCTTGCGGCGCTGTATGATACGCTGCTCGAGCAGAACCTGCTGCGGATCGTGGAGCCGTACTCGGTCGTCGAGATCGAGTACGTCGCGCAACAAGTCGGGCAGGGCCGGCAAGCGGTCGAGACGAAGTGCGTCATCTCGTTTCGCTTTTACCGTGGCCGCTAATGAGTCGCGGTACGCAGGCTGTCGCAGATGATCCTCGACAAGGTGTTCTACGGTGTGTTGGACCAGGGCCGGGGGTGCCTGCTCGTGTTCGACGAGCCGGAAGCAGACGTACGTCGTAGCCAGGGCTATTTTTCCTTCCTTGTCTTCTCACGTTTTGTGGCAGAACACGTATGGCGCAGCGATAGAAACGCTCGAGCAAGTAAGCAAAGTCGTGGATTCGTTGTATGCCAAGGTATGTACCGCCAACTTTTCTTCTCTCTAACGCGGCTGATGCGGATTTGGTGTGTAGAGTGTGAAGATAGCATAGTGCGCAGACGGGGATTGATGTATTGTAGCATTCTTTCTTCTATTCTTTTCTTCAACGGCCTGGTACTGCTGAAATCAACAAGCTCGCCAAACTCAAAGCAGATAGGTGAGATGTCTTCTCTTGCACTCTCTCGACCACTTCGGAGGCATCGTAACAGGCTTGACATTGCAGTCGTCATTGCGATTGCCTGGCATCGCCTTTGGACGTACCCTGCTGCCGGCACGTATGGCACTGTGGGGCCATGTACTGCCATGCGGTGGCAACATCACAGTGAGAAGACAATTGAATTTGACGCCTACACAAGTCTGCGTAGTTCTACTAGGGGACTTATAAAAGATCCTACTAAGATGCTGTTATCGAGTAGGTCTGTTTCGTTCTCAAACTGGTATTTGCCTGCTTTTTGTGAGTATCCTTCGAGACGGTTCGGCGCGTGTTCTGATATATCTATCTATCCAGTTAACCCCTATTTCGTTCATTGTCTACCATCATGTCGCTGCCCTCGGACGGTCCGACCTCGAGCCCGTCGCTTCTGACCATGCTGTGCGTCAGACTGTCCCAAGGGGCGTCCGGGATCAGAATCCATTAAAATGACTACCCCCAACTGCAGGACCCCATGAAACCGCTACCACGACTATATATGGAAAGGAATCTTAGTCAGCTAGTAACTAGATCTGCTCGCCGTAAACAAGTCCTCGCAATCCAAGACTGTTTGTACCGTAATTACATAGCGTAGTATACGACTAGATGCTGTAAAATGTATATATGATGAAAGTACCAGATATAAATCTTATAAGGCAAGAATTAGGTGTGGTATCATGACAAGAAAGATTATGTCGCGCAGCGACTGGGTGGATTTAACTTGAGCTCTTCGACCGCTTTGAGGAACTAGGACCACTGCTAGAGTTCTTACGAGTACGAGATGTAGAAGATTTGTGCTTTGATGGAGCTGTCACGGCTGAGGCCGGCGTCGTTTTGCATCCGACGAACGGTAAAAAAAAAAACGGGTATTGCTGGGGAGGACCGCAAAAGCTTGGTCTTTCGTGATCCTCGAGAACTCATCGCTCGATAGAACAAGCCTCTCGTTAAGCTCGTGCTCAAGGCTCTGTGGGATGTGGTTGGCATGATCCCAGTATAGAGGATGGTGCACCCAGATGTGATTGTGCATCGCATATTTCCGGAAGGTTGGCATTTGCTTCGTGAACTGATCAGGGCCACAAAGCAAACATTGGATGGGGACATTCGTCGACACTATCTGCTCAGATGATGTTAATGCAGTGTTGTACTTGAAGGGGTGGTAGCGGGGACAGTTCGTGACGACTTGAAACGACTTTCACGGAGTTTTCTTCAGTGCTATACTGAAACCATTTCGGCTGCAAAATCTGCATTCCATGCTAGGTATGACCTGAATCATCAATGTAAGAATGAGTACTATCAGGAAGAGATAGAGATAAACTCGCACCGGCTCCTGTAAGTTAGCTTCAGCAATCCCCACGAGCGCACGCAGCACATGAATCCCGACATGCGCACGAGCTCTGTCTCGTGCAATTAAGATGCCGCATTGATAGCACGCGATCTTGTTAGAGTCGCCGGTCCGCTCGCCGAGAATCCAAGTTGCACCACCAATAAGGAAACATTGAGAGCCTAGCGAGCATACGAGCATATTTCCATGAACATGAAGCACGAATGAGAACTAAAAAGCACGCACCTCTCTTGTCTCGATAGGGTAAAGAGTCGCTGTCACCGTACTTTGTCAGCCTTGTCAACAAGTCCGTGGGGTCTCTACAGCCATAAAGCATATCAACGAGCTCTGCATAGTCTTGCTCAATTGGCTCGTTCTCAGTGGTGGAGCATGTCGCAGAAATCTGCTTTATCACCTGGACATGAAGAGATTGAAAACAATCATGCGGATTAAAGTCTGGATCATAGACTTCGACTTCCTGAAAAGACATAACGTGGTCAGTACCACGTTTCGAGTCGTACTCGGTGTGTGAGGAGTCGTTAAAAACATCAATAGAAAAGCCAGGATAGATGCCATAGGCTCGTGACGGTCATGAGGCGCGTTCATCTGCGTGCAGAATCCAGTAGGAATCGCAGCGCGAGAGGTTCGCGACGTTCNNNNTGNGTNNCTNNT
>SFCI01000056.1:0-21743 GCA_004681135.1 Hericium alpestre | reverse complement strand
CCGTACCAGTGGATGTTGGNATGACATCTAGATTGTTGCAGAATGGTGGCACCACAAATCACNAAAATATTCACATGTATTCTGTTCANNGAGTACTCTACGATAGACATGGATTTGTACCACTTTACATGACGATAAATCAGTCTCCGAGAGCAATTCACTGAGCAAGGCGAGGATAGTGCCGATTGTGGCGTAAATTTCCGGGGTCCTCGATTTTCATGTGGTACCACTGGGTAGTCATATTTGGGCGCTCAGTTTCCGGACGCCCCTTGCTACAGGTATCTGAAAAGTACTTGCTAGGAATTGTGCCTGTCGCGATGTTATTGTGAGCGGCTGGACAAGGCTGGACACCGCCGGAGCGCGTGCGACCTGGAAGCAAGGATTCGCGGTTCCGAGGATGCAGGATCGATCTGTCAAAGGAACTTTTCAACGACGTTGGAAACAGGCGAACCGGGTGCAGAACGCACGTCTTGTTGCGAGTAGGCTTGCGTTTCAGCTGTCTGTGTGTGTAGAGGGGTGTATTCCGGATTGCTACGGAGCGGTAGCGGCGCGGAGGTCGGGGGCGCGTGGTATTTTGATCCGTTGACATCATTGCTGACCAGTGACCACCTTGCAGTGCACCGCCGCGGCTTGCCAGTGCAATCCACTGCAACCTTCGTTCAACGCTACGACAGTACTGGGCCTGAAGGCTGGAAACTTGCTCATGCTGTGTCTTCCAAGTCATGGCCTCACCTGATTCATTCGATGCGAAGCCTATCTTATCATACCTGGCGCTTCCGCCCAACTACACTCCGTCGCCGGCTGATGCACCGATTGACTTTCTTGAACGTCATCTTTACCAGCTAGCGCCCGAAATTCTTAGACGGTTCTCCTCGATAACCACACCGCGACAACGTGCTGTACTGGCAGCCGTGCGCAATCGCCGTTTCAGATTCGTGAATGCGGATCCCAAGGAACTGAGCCTGACTTTTGCCAAACGTCAATGGCCCGAGCTGTGGGAAGGCCGTGAAAGGCGCGGTCAGGTGGAGGGACAAGAAGAGAAGGATTGGGCCGAGAAGGAGTTCCTCGGCGGCGGCGTGAAGAGCCATGTCGGAAAACTCGGCTCACTCCTAGGGGGTTACGAAGAGGAGCGCGAGGCGGAGCGTATCAGGTCGGTGAGAAGGGAACAAGCTATGCATGACGAGTTCATTCCAGAGGAGGACGATGAATCTGATGAGGAGGAAGATGAATCTGCTCCTGTCCCACCCGAGCCAGAATCTCTGGAGGAGATACAAGGTGTTTTCCTGAGGCGCATACGAGAGCGCTTCATCTATGGTCTCCTCTCGGTGCGTTGTCTGCCGGCTTAAGATCGGTAATCTCACTTACTCCACTTGACAGACTGATCTATACGACAGCGTGGATTGGGACGACACGTGGGATGGAAACAATCAAGATGATGAGGACCGGTGGTTTGCCGAAGAAGAAGAAATCTGAGGACCGTGTCTCCTTCCCTAATCCGACATTGTGAAGCCCGTGAAGGGCTCGAAATGCAGGCAAATCGAAATCTCGGTTATCCTTGCAAATGTACCATAGTGGTATCACGGCGACGGTAAATTACTTCCCATCGTGACGACAACATGACCCTTGGTCTTTCCGATACTCGACCGCGAAATATGACAGAGTAACTCGCAAAGTACTGGCAGACAGCGCAGCATTCGGCGTCATTGGCTAACCGTCCGTCACACGCTTCTTCATTCTGTCCTGTGATGCCATCTCATCGGAAGTCTTCAAACCTGAGTTGGTGGGCCGTCCTTCCATGCGTGGCTAATGGACTTCGGGGAGTTTGACCTAAACTCATATTTGAAACACATACAGAGGACGATCACACGAACAGCTACTTCGGCCTCTCCGCGCTGGGTGACCAATGCATGATTCTGTATGCATCCTGGGCTCGTCCATCGGGCTGTCGCACGTCTGCCACAGCCACCCATGCGCAGCCTCAACCCACCTTCGCCCATTCAACACCTTGACCAAGGGGTAGCCTTTGTTCTGTTTGAAGGATTGTCCTCACCCATCCATCGCCATCCATCTCCAACAACCATGATCAATCTGGTATCACACGAACTGCGCCGACCAGCATACCATGCAATGGTGCACACCCATGGCTGCGATCGCCGACATTGGTTATGCTTTTGGATTCTCGCCGCCCGTGCAGAAATATCATTCTGTACCCATCGTCTTCGCTCCTTCCATTGGTGACTTGGCATATATATAACCGCTGCCAAAACCAGTGAGAGGCATCTCAAGGATCCGTATCTTAACTGCCTAACTGCCTCACCAATATGTCTATCGTTTATAGAGTTGGTCCGTATTGGAGAGGCTACGGAGGCATCAAGTCCATCATCGTCTTGTAGGTCGAATTCGTCGTCGTCTTTGTTCTTTTTGACAGCGGATGTACAGTGGGGACTCCTACAGCCATGTGGGATACCATTCCCAGGCGCCTCCGCCGACGTCTGCGCGACCTCTCGGCGTCGCCTCTCCTGGCCTCACCGTCAATGAGCCTGGTTATCCAAACTGGGTCGGGCATCTCATTACTGCGCACACGCATGGACAGTCCAACATCCTGGTCTATGACTACGCTGTGCGGGGCGATACTGCGCCGGGAGTTTCCAGGCAGATTACCGAACAGTTCCTCCCTACTGTCGGACGACGGCCCAGGTGGGCAGCCTGGAGCGCTCAAAGTTCGCTGTTTGGTGAAGTCCGCCCTCAAATATTTGCCTTCTTACGCTGATGATCGCCCACGTGCAGTTACTTGGATTGGCGTTAATGACTGCCGTCTCTTGTAGGAGCTGCTTCTGTCAGACTGGACGGCATTGGCTAAGTACTGGTCACGTTTCACAGGTATACTCAAAGTCGAGGCGAGATCGCGGGGATATTGGCGACTTTGTTCGCCGCACAAGAGCAGCTTTACGGGGCAGGTGCTCGCAACTTCTTGTTCGTCGATGTACCCCCCATCCATCGCTCTCCCATTGGTTAGTTCCATCATTATCATCATCATCTAATATCCTACTGAGATGTCTCCACGCGTTTCGCAGGCACTCAACCGGGATTGACTGATTACTTTACGCCATTCGCGATATGGAACGAAGAGCTCAGAAGAGCTGTGGCTGCCTTCGCGGCATCACATGCGGACGTCACCGCGATGGTGTACTCGTCGTGGGCGACCTTCTCTAGGGTCCTTGATAACCCCGCGGCGTATGGCTTCAACCCGCAGGATGTGCGAGTTCAGGGTGGGAGCATCTGGTTTGATCATATTCATCCCACGACCCGCCTCGCGAGCATCGTTGCCGACGAGATTGCCCATTTTCTGGCTGCCCAGGCTCCAACTGCTTAGATATACATAATCCATGAACACGGACCTATAGCATCTAACTTCGATCTTCTTGACATAATGCGTTGCATATCTGATGAGCTATCTCTTCACCTATTTCTTGACCTAGATGCGGACTTGGTTTCTGATATCTCACAGCCTTGCATATTAGACTGCAAGCCACCATACGTCTCTCGCTACCATAGCTAGCCCTTGTATATGTCTCAATATCTACGTATAGAAACGTATATTTATCTTCATGACTCGTATCCACTGGGAATATGATGAGGTGCCTGCCGACGACGTCCTCGACAACCCGACGTGTCGCGTCTCGAAGCGGCAAGTGCTGTGAAATGCTTATCGGCGTTTGCCGCGCCATCGAGATCCGCGCTCGCGCCTTGAAGAAAACTCTGACCCACCCTAAAGTCTCCTAGCAGCCGCTGCTATCGAATTCGTTATGGCAACTCTTGCCACACAGAACTCACTGCCTTCAGACATCCAGCTCGCCTTACAACATGCTGTGGGACAGGCCAATGGCGCGTATACTAACCTTGAGGAGCAGGGATCCAAGAAGAAAAAGTCGAAGAAACGCGCTCGGGAGGAGGACGGATCGGGAGAGCGGGGGGAGGAGCTAGACGAACATGCCCAGGAGAAGAAGAAGAGAAAGAAGGACAAGAAGAAGGCTCGGGCGGAACACAACGTCGATCCTGATGCATCAGTCGCGTCGGTGGATGATACTCCCGCACATGCCCCACCAGAAACGGAGCGGCCGAAAAAGAAGAAGTCGAAGAAAGACAAGGGCAAGCAGCGCGAGGCAGATGATGTCCCTGCTGCAGACGATACGGGCTCGACTGCCGACTCGCAGGCGCAGTCTGCCGCTTTCATCAATGCTGTCGTCTCCGCTGCTTCTGCCACTGCTGGCTTGTCGGGGGAGCATGCATACGGGCAGCCCGACTTTTCTATGTATCCCTCGCAGTCGCCTCCCTACATGCCACTGGGATTCCCTGGCCCATCTGGCTACCCTTACGGCCAGCCGCCTCTTACACATCCACCGCAGCATCCGCCTGTTTCCTTCCCTGGGGCCGTCAATCATCTGCCTCCTGAGCTTCTATATGGCTCCAACGATGATGTAGCCCGCGCGCTGCAGGACTTGGACTTGACCAAGATCGCAGGCGTTTTGAAAACCATCGGTGAGGCAGCTGCGGCAGCTAATATCCCTTATTCCGGTCTGCCTTCGATGGTGCCTCCGCCCCCTCCCTCGGCGCCGAATGCTCATCACGCTGGGCAGCCTTCTAACGGGCATCCCGCATCTGCTTCACTCCCGCGTAAGCAACCACGGCTCCCACCGCCCGCTAGGAGAATTACCAACATTCATCTTCCCGCTCCCGATGCGTCGGAGAATTCTGAACACGCACACATGCTCGCGACAAGATGGATGAGTGCCGGCAAGTTGGCCGAGCTGGCGAAGACGGAGGGTAAATACTTATCGTGCGCGTCTCCGCAAACATTAATTGATTCATATCCTTAACAGGTTTGAAGTACAAAAAAGGGAAGTTCTCCACCATCGAGGAACAACAAGTGATAAATGCTCTTGAGACCTACCGCGCCGTTAGTCGTCAAACTTTGTTCTGCACGGTTCCATGTTGACTGTTCGATCGTTAGCAACACGGCCTTGCCGAGGATCAACTTCAAGAACTCATCTTCGCAAAAGACACTCAAGCAAAGAACATGTTCTGGTCTGAAATCAGTCAGTCTGATTTTCGATAGCGTATTTCTCGCGCTGATCTTTTCTCAGCGAGTGCCGTCCATCTGCGTCCTATCATAGCTGTCTATCACTATGTCCGACGGAGATATCACCCCATGCAGGCTCGGGGAAAATGGATGCCAACAGAGGACGATAATCTCGTGCAGTGCGCATCAACGCAGCCTCCATGCTTCTTAATCTATGAAACTGATAACTTCCTCTCAGAGCCGTTGCGGAACTTGGGCAGCAGTGGGAAAAAGTCAGTAGTCGCGTTGGGCGCCGGGCTGGGGACTGCCGTGACCGATGGCGCAACCACCTCGAGCATCGCGCTGCTAATGTCTCTGGTAAGTCGAGACACGCTCCGCACCCCAGTTAGAGCGTCTGTGCTAAATAATTGTATAGGGCCTTGGACGAAGCAGGAGGAGGACATGCTTACACAGATTGTTACGGAGATGACAATCGACCAGGGCAAGGATATGGACAGTGACGTCTTCTGGGGTGTAGTCAGTCAGCGCATGGGCAATACGCGTGGCAGACAACAATGCCGAATTAAGTGGTAGGGTGGTCCGTTTTTCATCATTGAGATGTTACCGACATTTCGATTGCCAGGACCGACTCACTCAGCAAGCTTTTCAAGAATCAAGGCCTGAAGCCGCGGTGGAGTCCCCAGGACGGCTTCATATTGGTTCACAAGTACGTATCTCAAATTCCTATTCCCATGGGCGTCTTCCCCTCATTGATGTGTACTGTTGCAGAGTTGAATCGCTGCACGTCAGAGACGACAGTGAAATTGACTGGAAGACGTTGCCAGATCAGAACTGGAATCTTTGGAGCCCGCATACTTTACAGCGGCGCTGGTTGACCATGAAGCGCAGTATCAAAGGTCATGAAGAAATGAGCCACGAAGGTATGTCGTGCAACGACGTCCCATGTCGAGGAAATCACTGACGCATAGTTAAATTCAGAAATCATGGACATTCTTCTGGTCAAGAAAGCGCATCTCCCTCCTCAGTCTACGCGCCGCAAGCAGAAGATCGTCAGCGCTGAGGCTGTGGAGGATTCCGATGAGGATCTGGGCGATGCGGCGCCAGCCACTCGTGTGGTTGCTGAACCCGGGACAGCTGATGCTGGTAGTCAAAATAACGATAGCAGTAGCGACTCTGCGTCCTCATCTTCTTCTGATGACGACTAGTTGAAGCCATGCATTTCAGCGAGTAGCTTATCTATGTATCTGCAAGCGCCTTACTCTGAATCGAGCCTCACATGAAGTCAGATAGAAGAGCATTGCAAGATGTGCATCTCTGCATGGTAGCCGTGTGTGTACGCAAGATATAAAAGATAAGACGTGTGTGTATGCAAGATATCGTGTATGTATCTGCATGGTAGGGGATAACTTACAAAATAACGGTATAGGAGAATGGGATATCGCGGCGAAAGTATGTACAGTAAATCTACAAACGGCTCCTACAACAGACAAGCCTTCGACGATGATATACAAATGTACAGAGAAGCAAATCGACGAAAGCGGTTCAAAGAGATACAACGCACGAGCGATGGGCAGTAATTAGATATAACAATAGAGTCCGTATCAGCAGGTTTCCCAGAAGGACGGAAAAGGTTTCGCAAGGTCCGATTATTAGTCCAAATCACAGTGGCCAAGCGTTCCAGTGTTCTATCGGCGATGCGACTCACAGGCCATTGACGAAATCCATATGCAGCGCGTCTGCGTCGGAGCCAGAGGTAGACCACTCTGCCTGCCCGGCCGCGAACGATGCCAGCCCGTCGGTGGGGAACCCAAACTCCATGCCGCCCATGGACATCTGTTCTCCCTGCCAGTGATACGGCCCGTAGGTATCTGAGGGCGATACGCCCATGCCGCCGTAGCTGACCCCGGCTAGTGCCTGGGGCAGGACTTGGCCATGCGGGACCTTGAGCGTATTGGTATGCATCACCGGAGATGGGTTGAGAAGCTTCGTGGCTAGGGTGAAGTACATCATGAGAATGTTATAAGCGAGATAAATTCAGGAATATCAGACGCACCAACTCGAGGCTTCGGAGATGGGCTGACGCTGCTGTGCCAAGCGATGTCGAGACCTAAGCTACTGATCTGCCGACTTGGAGTATGCGGCAGGGAGAGCTCGAAGTTCTCCTCCTCAGAGGGAGTGCCTATATCGTCCGACGCCGAATACGGTATGGAGCGCGAGGAGCTACTGGACGGAGAGGCACCTAGACTTGTGGCTACAGCGGAACGCGAAGGCGAGTTGAGCGCTGCGGCGGACGGTGACTTCAAAAGTAGGTCCTGCAGCCGCGACTGCCATGCGTTATTGGGACTTGTCATAACCAGGTCATCTGTAAATCAGATGTCAGAACATGTCATCTCGTGTGTATCCCCATGGAACATACCTTGCTGAGACTCGCGTCCACGTCGAGACCGCCTGGATCCCGGCGCATCCGTCCGAGGATCTTCAGCGCTCCTCACGATGGAAGCCAAAAAGTCTTCCTTCGTAGAGCCGAACGGGTGACTGACGCGACCCTTCGGCCCGAATGGACCATGGTCGACTTTGTGGATGATCTGCTTGGCGAGCGCATCCTGCGAAAGGTCGCGTAAAAGGCCCTGGGCTCGTGGATCAGTCGAGCCTATGATGGTGCCCATCAAGGCCTCGACCTGCTGCAGTCTACGCTCGATCGCATGGATGTACCTACGAGCCGGATATTTTTCAGTTCAAAACGTAAAGAATAAACAAATCAAGCATTACCCACCCTTTCGGGGGACCTCTTTTATGGCTGGGACCTGATGTTCGTGGTCAGATCTGAGTAGTACGGACAAAACAAAACGAAGTCATTACCTGCAAATGTACAAGCTGCGCGGTGCATAAGCATAGGGACAAGCACGACGAAAAACACCAGTACTTACAGATTCCGGCTGAAATGCAGCCGCGGCAGGGATCCTTGGCTGAACCAAACCTCTGGCATTTACTCTTCGTTCTGCGGCACTGGTCGCAGGCTTGGTGGACGTGAGCGTAGTAGGATCGAGGACAGGAACAAAACGTTACCTCTAGTGCTACGACGGCGGGATATCGTGTCTCCACCTTGTCGGTCAGGAGAGACATCGTCGTCCGAGAATTCAGAGTATGTGTTCTGCGACGACATGCCAACGGAAGACAGGAGTGAGGTAGTAGGAATTGGAGATGGTTTGACCCGGGCATTATATAGTCCTTGGCCGTACCGAAGATCAATCTGGTGCCTTCAGCCTAGTCAGATGAGAAATTCGGTGTTAGCCACAGAGGGCCGAAACGCGAGCGCTCACGAAATGATCATGCTAGCACGACGGGGTAGTGCGGCGTCGGGCTGGGCGCTACCGTTTAGCTAGAAAGCGCTTATCGAAGTGTTCCGGAAATCGAGATCCATTCTGACCAGAGCTCTTGCCGTCGTACCGGCATTAGAAGGCAGTAGTAAAGGGCCGGTAAGTATTTGAAATTCGAGATCGGATGCATTTCGGGGGACACGCTCCAGCCTTCGAGTACGAAGTCCGCTAATTAAGTATCAGGCACGAGTTGTGCAGCAACTTTTAAGGAGCCAAATCCTTGCTTCGAACTTTACAGGAAAAGTCTCAATCGAATGGGGGGGTCGTATGACGCAACTTACTGCCGTGAGTTTGAGGTACTCTGGACGTAAGTGACAGGGTATTCGAGTGGAGGCTAAGCGCTTGCAGAACCCGACCCGCGACCGGACGAGAAAAGAGCCCAGAAAATGGGCACCACCAATGTCCGCTGATCGGCATGTCATCCGGATATTGGACAGAAGAGCTACACTGCGTAAGCCGAGGCTAAAGCTACTTGCTTATGGAGCATGCTCGGTGGGGTCGGCGGATATAGGGAACATGTCGAGAACTTGATAGGGAAAAAAGGAAATATCTTCGTGCGATCAAACCTGATTACTAGTATGGGATTCACAGCGATCTTGTTGGCTGGGCAAACGAAATGGAAGACGGCCCTTACTTAACGTAGCCTTTGGCATGCTACCCATGAACGTCTTGTCCGTTCCGTATCGCTACTACACTGACTCGTTCAATCATCAATAGACGGTCGTTGGGACTCTGGGAGTAATCAAGCACTTGCCAATGACACAGAGAAGACACGCTTAGACACGATAAAACATTGAGGAGGGACCCGAAGGCTTCAATGCCCGGACATAGGAAATTGTGGGTTCCGAAAATCACCCAAACACCTGCAAACGAGATAATGCAGTCGGTCGAAGGTACAATACCTGGCGAACATGGTGCACTTGCCATGACAATGTTATTTCTTCACTAACGTCGAAAGAACGGTCTGCACGCTGGCATCAGTGCCTCACACACCGGGATCCATGGCGTTTAGTATCACCAAAATAAGCCTGGAGAGCTAATTATTGACGCTGTCTCTGATCCCTATAGAGGACCACCTAGCCGGACCGAGGTACCCGTGTGCCTGTTACAGTGTTCAGATACTAGATATTGAGCTTTCTCCGAGGAATTTGAGTATAGCTCGCAATGCACGTGGAATATTGGCATCTCCACTAGATCTTGTAAAGATCATCTGATCTAGGCGCCTTCTAAGCAAAGCAGTGTTGTAGCATCGAGTCACATCATACCTCTCAGACAACTGCAACAAACAAGTTAGATAACAACGACCACAAGAACTAACAAGAGCACTCATGCTTTTTCCAAGCCGTAATCTGACCTCTGATTCGCTTCCCGAACAACTGAAGAACGCGGTGCGCCATGCAAGAAATAACGCCGGAACAGGGCGGGGTCGATGTGAGTAGAGCTAGCAAATTAAGCGCTGCTGGTGGTGACGAGTCAAACCGCGGATACCGAAAGATCGCCACCAGTCCCCGTCGTACCATGCGCCCGAGAAGAGCGCGTCTAGGTCATAGTTCGTATATGGTTCAATTACAAAAATCATTACTCCTGGTCTCGACCAGCAGGAGTGTTCGATACACCGTCGATCCTCACGAGCGTCTGTTCGGCCAACCAAAATTACCATTTCGGGATTTGCTGAAGTTTGGTAGCCTCATGGCGTAAGGTTTTAGCGAGGCGTTCACATCCGATATCTCCATATGTCCACGTGGGGGATCCGCGTCGGGAACACGGATATCGCTAGCGGAATTGAAGAGCCTGGGTAGCGTCGTTGGACGAGCCTGGATAGCGTCGTTGGAAGAGCCTGGGCAGCGTCGTTGTATCAGTAGCCTCATCAGAACAGAATGGACATCTGATTGGGGGACTGGGCAGAAGAGCAGAAGCACCACTGCGCAACCCAATCTAAATCAGAAAAAGATGAGAATACGGCCCAGTTTATATCTGTGGATTGTCGAGAAATAGCATGGTGCTTGACGTGAATCATGAAGACGATGGCCAGATATCAGTCGAGAGTACTGAGAAATACTCTGAGAAATACTCACAGAATGTGCCATCGAGTTCCACCAAAGCCACAAATGCCCCTACCTCCGTCGCCGAATCTGATTTTGGAGATACAGTTACAAGGAAGTTGGTGGTTCTGTACAGCGTGAGAGGTAGGGACACATTGGTCATGCACGGCAAAAGAGACACACGGACATGGAGCCTTTGGCGTCGTTATCCTCGCATGGGATCTTGAAGCGGGTCAAATATCTGCGCGTATAGCTCAAAAAAATCACGGACCCATAGACTAATCGACTTGGAAGCAACTCGAACAGTTACGCAGAAACATCAGCGCGAATACCTCTGCCACTCCAGTCACGACGTCGGCCCAGAATTACCGTCATCTTCAAGGAGCGATCACTCGCCGCAGCCCATCATCTTCGCTGGCTCTCAGGCTGTAAGTTCATTGCGAAACAAGACACAGCTGAAACGACATATCTCCTATGAAATTAGGCTGATGAATGGTACGTCAACCAGTTGTGCCTGTTTTTAGCGGTAGGTCAGCGAGCTGGCAATTGTGACGTATGAGATACGACAATCCTGAGGCACGAAGGTTGAGTCCAGTATCTACTCTGCCCCGGGAGACTAGACGTATGAGGCTCAGAGTGGATGTACAGCGGGCGCGGGCCGACTGGAGGTAAAAGTTTCTGATGAGTCCAAAGACATGACGATTTACACACCCGATCCAAAGTCTAGGTTGCGTCTGACTCTAAGTGAAAAACCTTGAGGAATCTTTGCTGAAAGGGCTTGCCTCGACTGCGAAGACGGAAAAGCTGTGCTGGCAGGTGTTACTGTGCTTCACGGATTATGTAAGCCATGTCTTGCCCTCAGAACTGACAGTGAGAGTGACAATGACTTCGCGGCGGACCCCACACTATTCACTGCATCCACTTTAAGTTCATACCTGCATCGGTCACACATCGCTTCTAAGATACCTGTGTTACAATTGAGTTGGTCAACTATGGAAAGCCAAGTCCAACAGCTTGTAGAGATGGTGAGTCGTGCGAGTCCAGGATGGCGTACGAATGCTCACTTCCTCTAGGGTGCCACCGTCGCTCAAGCAAGAGCTGCTCTCAAGCGATATAAAGATGTCATGCAAGCCGCTGAGCGCATTTTCGATGGTGCCTTCGATGACGTTCTTGACGAAGACGGCGATGTTCGGATGGGCTCCGCTAGTGAGACGGAAGTACGCGATCAAAAGACTACAACGCGATTGGCGGTAAGTGGCCCGCGTCTCTGGCTCAAGTCATAAGTGAACGACAGGGCTCACGCGATACCTCAAATCTTTACTAGACACCTGAAGCCGAAGGTGATGATTCTGAGGACGATGCGGACGGTGCCGACGAAGGTACTATATTCATATCTTCTCATATTCGTTAGCTTAGGGGAGGCTCAACAGAAGACGAATTCGTGGATTACGATTCTGATTATGAAGTCAAGGTCGAGGGTCAAAGATCAACGTCTGATATAGACCCTTATGCTGGTGCGTTCTCTCCACACCACGCGGACATCAGAAGCTTACACAGGTTTTTGCATAGGCGTGTTCTTCTCGAAGGATCGACGGGAGGAAGTTATTGAGGTGGAAGAAGAACCCCAAGTTGTCTATATGCCCAAGGCGGATGAGAAGGTTAGGCTGATGACCCAGAGTGAATGGATGAAAGGCTGTCCGGAGGGCGGAGAGCAAAGTTTTCTGTTCACCATCTACTCTCAGCTGACAGAGGGGAAGTGTCCCTGTCCATATGGCTGCGGGGCCTCGGTCCAACGCAAGAAAAGCGATTTCTTTGCACTCTACGTAAGTCTTATTTCCCCGTGATAGAATTATTTTTCTCTCATCAGCAAATCAAGTCATCCTTTCCCAAGTACATTGAACAATTGCAAGGCATCGTCCGTCAGAAGTGCACGCGCTGCTCGAAAGTATTCTGTTTTGCATGTGGCGAACCCATAAACGACGAGAAGCCCCCCGACGCACAACACAATGATTTGTTCCATTGCGCCGGGATACAAGGTGTTGTTCTCGGTATCGGTCTCGCTATGCTAGAACAGCTCTATCATGATCAGATACAGAACGTCGCGGGCAATAGCGATGGGAAAGCTAGGACTAGCAAGAGACGCAAGGTTGAGACAACTCCGGTTCCAGGAGAAGGAGACGATGAAGACGACGCCTTTATGACGCCCCCAGTGCAAGGTTCCAAGAAGCTGAAAGTTGGCACCGGGTATGCAGGAGACCAGAAGGAGGATGTAAGTGTATTCCGTTACAGAGGGATATTTTCTGAACGAATCTATCAGACCACGGGCCAGGCCGAGGCGCAGGCAAATCAACGGGCCAAAGACGAAAAATTGGGCGAATTGATGCATGCAATTCGCGTCTATTTGCCCTCACTGCATCGGCCTGGCGGTGGGCGCACGAGTGATTATCTTGTTCACCCCACGGCTTTGGCTCACCTTCGAAGACGGTTCAACAACATCTGTAGCTCCTTGCTACGTAACGATTCGCTGACAGACATGTCTGATCGTTCCGCGGTATATTTCGAACTATTTGAATGGCTGGAGGTAAGTGTTTACCTTTATAGCAGCGATGGCGAATGATAACGAATTATCTAGACCATCTCGAATCATGAAGCGTTAGCAAGTATGATGGCCATGCCCATTATGGTGGCATCATCGGTCAAGACAAACACTACCAGGAAGTCTGCGAACGGCGGTCCCCCGCTTCGAGAGCGCACTATAGTCTATGAAGGCAGCTCTGGACCGAGAGAGCTGATGGAAGCCATAGTTATTCAAGCTAACGCCGCCATGAAGAGCTTAGAGGGTGCTAAGCATGTTGAAGTTGAGCCAGATGAGATGACGGAGGAGCAGAAGCGGGTGACAAATGACACGAAGGGCAAGGCAAAAGAAGTAGCGGCAGCCCCTCTGTCTGAAGATAACCAGAAACTCGCGAAATTCTGCCGCCGTATTCTTGCCACAGCAGAGGCCATCGACCGTTCGCTCAAAGAGACGAAGGGGCTCGCATTCGTACAGCGGCTACATGACTCCTTGCCGAAGATTTACTCTTCATCTGCGCAGGACGACGTTTATGCCGACGAAGGCCTAACTGATGATGAGATTCAGAAACTCTACGTGGACTGGGCGACTCGTGTTCGATTCGAATACTGTGACCTCACGATCCCTCCCCCACCACAGGATGGCAAAGATGCCACATTCACGGATGAGCTACCGAATTATAAGACCTACTTCAACAACGAGGCCCGAATGCTGGCGTCCCAGGATATTCCGAAACGGTCGTTGGCTATTGCGAAAGAGGTTTGAACACTGTCTATCTATGTGTTCATTGGATGATAGCTGATTCTGCGTTCAGCTTGCTGTTCTCACGACCAATCTTCCGATTGCATGGCATTCATCTATCTTCCTACGTGTCGATGAGACTCGCGTGGATATCATCAAGGCTCTGATAATAGGACCAGAGGATACGCCGTAAGCGATCGTTTCACTCTATCGGTCTCGCACTGAACTCAATGATCTCCTCGACTTGCAGCTACCAGAATGGCTGGTGAGATGCTTCGTCGTCATCTTCTCCTTGACAAGACTGACTCTGGCCGTTACTCAGTTTCCTGTTCGATATCTTTCTGGGTCACGCATACAACCAGGCACCGCCAAGCGTCAAGTATATGACAGTAAGTCTCATGCGAATCGACTACTCAATGAACACTAAACCATATTGCGATGTCCCAGACTCACGGGGGAAAATACCGTTTCAATCCCAATCTTTACGCTGTAAGTCGGGATGAGTTCACCGCCGACAGACATTATTCACATTCATTTTCAAGGACGGAAAAGTGTGCCTGTCTCTGCTTGGAACATGGAGTGGGCCCGGATGGTCAGCCGGAAGGTCTACATTACTGCAAGTACGTAAATACAGGATATGGAAGAATCATTTGCTAACGTATCTTTTAGGTTTTGGTGTCTATCCAATCCATGATTCTGTGCGAGGAGCCTTATCTGAATGAGCCTGGATGGGCAAACAGTGCTGGAACGCCTCAGTCTGCAGCGTGTGCGTACTTTCGACTTAGCATATCTACCCCCTCTGATTTCCTGTCAGATTCTGCCAATATAAGAAGGATGGTCTTGAAGGCAGCGGTACGCGACGCGTTTCTCTTTTCCGAAATGTCTCTTATTCGTCTCTTTAGATGCTCGGTAACCTGAAGAATCCTCCTGAACCATTTGGTGACATCATCCGCACGCACTTTCGCCTGAAGGCTCGCTGCATTAACGAACAGCTTGACAAGTGGCTAGCCCAAGACGACGGACGCGGGTTAGCTGCCGACGGTGCGACCATCGGCCGCGGTGCCACAGGCGGAAGCACCAATGGATTCGCAGCTGACGTGCAGGAAATGAAGCGACTCTTGCTGGACTTGCGAAAAGCACCTGCAGGGGAGACAGTTGTCGCCTAGTCTTATTCACTGCGCTACGTCCAGTCCTTGTTGTTCTCTTGGAGCGTGAAGCAGCTTATTCCCCCTTACTGCATGATAGAAAGCATACCGAGACGTGCCATCGTTTGTACCAGTCACTCACAGTAAATAATGATCCAATCTGTAGTCTTCGAATCCATCGCAGGGACAATGGAGCACATTTTGCGACCAATGATTGGATCCGGATGTTGCAGCCAAGACGAAATCACGCCCTATCATAGTCGCCCGGTCCGGCGCGTCTCGGTGTAGCTCAAGTGACCTGGAATCTGTTCCTGGTAGGCCGCCTGACTCCGCTAGACGGCTGTGGCTGGTCCGCAATGTCACTGGTAAGATACACTATTCCTTCGACAATCACCCATGTGATCCAGACTTTGACCTTCCTATTCCCCGACGGCAGAGTGCTTCTTCCGATATCCATGCTTTCGACGTATATAGGATGGCAGGTACGAGGGCGTTCATTTTCGTCAGCGACTCCCAGTGGAGCTTCGGGGCAGCCAACTTTTGGTATAGCGCGAGGGCTCAGAGGTCAGACGAATCGTATTCGACATCTCTCATACTGACCGACATTCTGCCGTGGTACGTACGTTTCCAGATGTCAGCGACCAAATTTTATGATGCGGAAAAGCGCCCCGACCTTGGCATCGAGAAGCAGGCATCCTTGGACCATCCAGAGTCCACAAGGCCAGGCGCGGACTCAGACGCAGAGTTCGGTGGTCCGGATGCTCGAAGGCGTCTAGAGCGCAAGCTGTTATGGAAGCTAGATGCTCGGATGTCGATCTTGGTGGTGATCTACGTTTTGAACTACGTACGTCCCGCTCCCTGAATTAATGTAATTGACGAGCTTATCTGTGGGTCTCATCTCTCCCCAGATCGATCGCAATAATGCTGGGTGCGTTATTGGCTGTTTTTAGGCCTCCCCGAACTCAACTGATATGCTATGGTCACTCATCCAATACCATTCAATAGAGCAGCTAGGTTGAGAGGGTTCTCAGCCGATCTTCATCTGGAAGGGCAGGAGTTCGCCACCCTCCTTTCCATCCTCTATGTCGGGTACATCCTAATGCAGATACCATCGTGAGCATATCCCGAACATCTCACCCTGAAGCCAAGGCACCTAGTCTTTACATCTCATGATGCACAGCAATATGTTCCTGAACTGGATTGGAAGACCGTCGATACACCTCCCGGTGTGCATGCTAATATGGGGCATGATATCCGTACTGACCGGTGAGTTCAAAAATATCTCCAACTGGCTTTGCGTTTGTTCATCTTTTGGATTTGGTTAGGTATCACGCACAAGTGAGCTTATCGGGTTTTATCGTATGTGTCCGAATGTTTGATTTGATGTGGTCACAGCTTCGTAGGCGCCCTCCTTACCCGGTTTTTCCTTGGGTTTATGGAGGCTGCGTTCTTCCCTGGCTCACTTTTCCTGCTCTCGAAATGGTACACCAAATCAGAAATTGGCACGCGTGTGGCTATGCTATACTGTGGAAACATCATCAGTAATGCTTTTGGATCACTTATGGCCAGCGGCATTCTCGATGGCATGGAAGGCAGGCTCGGTCATGCAGCTTGGAGGTAAGCAGCAGATATCCTCGCCGCGTTTGGAGCATGCTATTAAGCTTTCTTTGTCCCAGATGGTTATTCTACATCGAAGGCGCCCTCACTATGTTCTTTGCGGTCGTGGCCATGTTCGTCCTGCCCGACTTCCCGGCGACGACACGCTGGCTCACGCCGCAGGAGCGGGCGCTGGCGCTCAAGCGCATGGCGTCTGATTTCGACGGGATCGGCGATCAGGGCGAAACGGAGAGGGGCCAGCTGTATGGGCTGCATACTGCTCTTACGGATTGGAAGGTCTGGTGGCTTGCGTTGGCCATGTGCAGCAATGTAATCGGCCTATCTTTCAATGCATACTTCCCGACCCTTAGCGCCACACTCGGATATGGCACGACTGTGACCCTCGTGTTATGTGCCCCTCCGTTCATCTTTGCCGCCCTTGCCGCGTTCTTCTTGGCCAGGTGCGATGCGTAGCGTCGGTTTGTCTCCGTCAGCGATGACTTACTTCGCGAGACAGACATTCTGACAAGGTCAAGGAACGTTTCTGGCACATAACGTCCTCGTTGGCCCTCGGGATCGTCGGCTTTGTGATTGCTATCTCCACCATGAACACCGCCGCTCGCTATGTCTCACTGTATGTCCAGATCATGTGTCTTCGCCTTCAGCCGTGCCATGACAGCGTACATTCGCAGGTTTCTGATGGCGCAGTCGTACGCCGGCTTCGTCTGCTTCTACGCATGGCTTCCAAGCTCTTTCCCAAGGCCGCCGTCTAAGCGTGCCGTTGCATTAGCATTTATCAACGCATTCTCACAGCTGGGAAATGTTGCCGGATCGTGAGTGTCACTGAACTTCTCCGAGAAGGCCGTGGGGTGAATTCCGTTCATTTACAGTTACATCTGGCCGTCATCCTGGGGCCTGACATATCGCAACTCCTATGCGATCACGATCTCATGTCACGGTCTTACCATCGTGATGCTGGCCATCTATCGCCGTCATCTTCGACAATTGAACAAGAAGCTCGACCTGGAGGACGAAGCGAAGGGTGTGACAGAGAAGGGATGGCGTTATACTCTGTAGAGGGATTGCGATTCACGTTCTACGTTTCTGACGACATTTACGTTCGAAGTACAAGGTTCCATACCCAAATTTTCATTCCGGCTAAGAGTCCGGAGGACGGGCATAGACGGGCATATCGAATGGGGTAGCTTTCACGGAGCATGTATCATGCTGAGCAGAACACAGGACTGAGCCTGAAAAATGAGATGTTCTCTTCGATGGAGTATTATAACGCAATACTTATTAGTTCTTCTATTCGCATATTGCTCCATTCACCGGTTGAGCTTCGCCCAGCGGGTCGGCGTTTCAGAAACAAAGTCCTGGAACACCAGCAAGCTTCTACTACATTGCCATGTCCTCCCACGGACAGACACCGTCAGTCCACCCAACTCGAATAGCCCGATCGAGGGCCCATCGGATCGACGTTGGAGCGATAATCAATGATGTGTCGTAATTAAAACACCACAGATTCACATATCGCCTGCTAGCAAAAGATCCATAAGTGGAACAATGTGAAGACAACATACCGACAAGATCGCGCTTCGGAGTTTACGAGCCGAGGCGCGTGACTGAAGTACGGTCATGTGATCCGACGCGTCCGTTGTTCGAGTTTACGCCAGGTCCGCCACCTTCAAGTTCACCGTCATAGTCCTCGACAAGTCTGCATCGTGCAGAAACATCCAACGCCCGTGGTCTTAGACGTCGCACTCTCTACCGTCGAGAACTGTCACAATTGATTGTTCAAGGGGTTTTCTCCATCCTTGGTTGACCAGTGGAACGACGATCTTAAGTTTGGTCGTTACTCTGGTGTTACTGATGCTTGGAACAAGAACGAAACAGGTCTTCTCATACGGCCGTCGAGGCAACCGGATTGTGAACGTGTCAGAAAGATGCAACACGTTTAACAACGAGAACCTTTCTGTCAAAGTTCCCGAGACACAGGAGCCGTCGACTGAGCCAGAATCATCGGATCGAGAGGAAACTCCAACACCTGATACGCCGCCTCTGCGCCCCGTTCGTCGCTACAGGAAGCGCAAGATCGTCTCGCCAACACCCACCCCCTCGCCCTCGCCTAAAGCAGTCCGCGCTCAGAAATCCAGTCATCCGCCCCAGACCCCTCCTTCGAAACCCACCTCGAGGGCAGGTCGACGGCTGCCGCTCAGCACACATTCGCCAAACATTCCACGATCTCCATTCCCTGCAGCTCTAAAGGGGAAGAAGATATCCAGGGTTGCCGTATTAAAGGGTACGCCGTTGAAGCAGTCCGCTCCGCCTGTTGTCGAATTCGATGTCATTGTTCTGGATGACAAGGGGAGGAGGGTCAGCCAAGAGCGACGTGTTTCGCGGACCAATGTCCAGGTTAATCCCATGCGCAATGCTTCACCAAAAGAGATGGCGGCTCCGGATTCTGATCTGGCAAACAACATCATATCCGTTTCCGATTCAGAGGATGAGTATGTACCTCCCAAACGAGCGAAAAGGCGAGGGACACGGGCTGTGCCTGTCATTGTTTCGTCCGAGGATGAGGAGCTTCTACCGCCGCCAAGACCTTCATCTTCCTTAACCTCTACGAAGCCGGGTGCATTCGCATCAAAGACGGCTCCTTCGGCGGGTGCTAGACCATTGCAACATATCCCTGTTCTTGCGACTATTTCACTTTCCGCGATCCCAGATCACCGCCCTGCGCGTCCTATTCGTCCTTCTCATTCCCAGGTCGAGGATGTCGTACCTGCGCGTCCTGTTCGGCATTCTCATTCCCAGATCGACGTACCTGCGCATCCTGTTCATCCTCACTCCCAGGCCAAGATCGTCGTACCTGCATCCCCTGCTCTGAAACGATTCCAGCACATTTTGGCCCGCCAGCCGCCTGTATTCTCCCCTCCTCCTCCGACCCGTAGCAAGCCTCACCACCTGACTCCGATCCGCCATGGTCGCCCAAACTTCATGCGCCCGCCCTCGCCGCCTTCTCCGACGACACCCACGGACTTCGACCTCTCCGTCGACTTTGCAGGCCTCGACATCTCTTCGTCTATCGGAGCGAAGGAGCATGCTGACCCCCAGCCTGCGCATCTCCTTCCCCTGCTTACAGAATGCGGTCAAGACGCGCCGCACGACTTTTCCTCTTTCATCAAGACGTTCCCATACGATCCCATCGTGCGCTCCTCAGAAGACGTCTTCGACGAGCCGCCGCGCGCCGAGATCGCTTTCCAGAAAATCGGCGAGGCGTCTTACTCAGAGGTCTTCGGCATTGGCGATGTCGTACTGAAGGTCATCCCCATCCGCGACGAGGGGCCGAAACCGACATCGAATGGCTTCGCGGACGCCGAGACACCTGCGCCAAGCGATGCCAAAGATATACTCAAAGAGATGGTCGTCACTGAGGCCGTGGGCGCCGTGTGTGGCGGCTTCGTCAAGCTCTTGCGGACATATGTCGTGCGCGGAAAGTACCCGTCGCTGCTGCTTTCTCTCTGGGATGAATATGACGAACGCAAAGGCTCTGAGAGCATACGTCCAAGTGGGCTTAATCTCCCATACCGCCTTGAATACTGCTGACATTAGTTGTTCATGTTGCAGACTCGTTCGGGGTCGCCCAAGTGTACGCAATCATCGTATTGCCGAATGGCGGTCCTGATCTGGAAGCATACACCTTCGCCAGTCCAGCGAAAAATGGCTGGCGACAAGCATGCAGTCTATTCTGGCAAGTCGCCCGATCGCTGTCGCAGGCGGAAGAGCTGGTGTCGTTCGAGGCGAGCTTCATATTTAGCGGATCATAGCGCTCTTGATAACTTACCGCCCATGGTCACAGCATCGGGATCTTCACTGGGGTCAAATTTTGGTCAAAAATGTACCTCCGTCATCTGCTCGTCGAACGAAGAGCAGATTGACCATGGATCACCCGTCTGCCGGCGTCAAGGCCACCATAATTGACCTTGGGTTATCCCGCATGGACGACGGCGAGGATGATACCCATTGGACACCTTTCGACGAAGAGATATTCGAAGGCGAAGGTAATTAACTCTGAACAGCGTCCCGAACTTATTCTGACGAGGCTTGTACACTTCTCAGGCGACTACCAGTTCGACGTTTACCGCCTCATGCGGCAGAACAACGGCAACAACTGGGAGGCCTTCCGCCCTCTCACGAACGTATTGGTGCGTACTCGACTGCCTCGCCCAATCACCCTGTTCTGATGACACAACAGTGGCTGCACTACCTGACGCTCAAGCTGCTCAACTCCAAGCACCTGCGTCCGCCGTCTGCATCGCGCAAGAGCGCAGCCCCGGCCGCGCTCGGGTATTCCGAGCGTGAGTGCTACGAGTGCCTGCTTGAGATGGAAAGCCTGCTCGCCACGAGCGTCGATGCGCTGAAGAAGGCTGCGGCGCCGCGCAAGGGGCGGCGGCGGACGCAGGCTTCGGGTCACGCTGCTGCTGCTGGACCCCAGCATGCTGGCGATGTTTTAGAATGTGGTGTTGAAAGGGGGTGGGTTAACGCGTCGTAGTTCGGATTTCTTGTCTCGGAATTGTTGTTGTTGTTTGTGATAATGATACCACTGCGTTCGTTTGGTATGAGATGCCCGTAATTGCTCCTGTGCTTGTAATCCACCGTTCGCAATGGCACGACCCATCCCATCTAATTCTTAAATCTCGCATGAATTCCACCAGTAGCGACACATATGTCATTTCATTGTAAAAGGAAGAAGATGTGGTGGAACAACATGGTAAGCTACGACATCAACAACATTGGGTGGGAAACACATGGCGGGTACTGTACGACTCCAGGTTACTACATGTGATCGAGTCCTTCATCCGCTAGCTTCTGGTCCGTCTGGGCATGAACTTCGTCATGGAGATATCGGGCGACTAGCGGTGTTAGCGAGTAGGGATACAGCATTGCGGGGGCTTGTATAAATAATTACTGCGGAGAAGACGTCAGCTGCATTCCAACTAAAAAAAAACTGGACAAGAAAGACGTACGTGAATAAGCATTAGCTGGCAGTCGGGCATGTACACGCATGCGAGATCCTGCGACACTATGCAACGGCGCGCTTCAACGGCTTCGCGCGCGGCGAGTCGCTCGACTTGGGGCTCCGCGAATGGGCGGACTGCCGCGTCACGGCTGAGTAGCGGGGGTATG
>SFCI01000559.1:0-19029 GCA_004681135.1 Hericium alpestre | reverse complement strand
CGTCGCTCGGCGCTGCATCGTCTCCGTCCAGTACGACCCACTCCTCGTTGCTGGTGCCAGAGAATAGGTCGATGAGCCAGGCTTCAGGCGGCTCATCTGTAATGGGCGGGAGCGCGCTGTCGTCCCATACGACGTTGTGCTCGACGGTCGTCGTGCGGCGCTTCGGCCAGTACACGATGATCCCTTTGCTGTCCGTGGTGTAGCCCACAAAACGGCCTTCATCGGCGTGCGGGTCCAATTTGCGCCAGTTCTCCATGCGTACCCACACCTTACAGCCCCACTCATGCAGGCTCGATAGGTCAGGTTTCTCCCCGGTAACGCGCTCGTGTGGCGTCGTGTCGCCGGTTACCTGCCCGCCCGTGCGGTTCCACAGCCAAACTGCATGCTGCATGGCCAGGCTCCAGAGAAACTTTGGGAGTCCCGCCGCGATGAGCATGGCAAGGCGCGCGTGACGCTCGTTCGGAAGAAGCGCTCTGCGGTGCCATTCTGTGCAGATGAGTCGTGGACTGTGAGTTCGTGGTGTGTACCTTGCGACGCGAGATATTCTGCGAAAGCGGCGCTGGTGTATTCGCCTCCGCGGTCTGACCGAAAAGTCTTCATGGCTTTGGCTTCGCGTTGCACCTCAATGAACTTGCAATAGTTCTTGTACTTCTCGAGGGCTTCAGACTTGGCTTTGAGGAATGTAATTAAGACCTCATACGACGCGTCGTCGAGCATCATCATTGCGTACTTCTCGCCCTTGATCGAGTCAGTTTGTGCGGGGCCCCACAAATCGGATGAGACCAATTCGCCATAGGTTGTCGATCGAGGTCAGGTGCGTTCCTTGGGGAAAGGCACATGGGTGATCTTCGCTTGTATGCAGGCTGTGCAGGCCTCTGCCTCGGCCGCGAGTTGGTCGAGGTCGATTCCGACGATGGCGCCGTGGCGGATCAAACATTTTGCTGCATCGAGGGACATATGGCCGAGCCTGCGATGGAGATCTGTGGCCGGCAAGGTGAGGAGTGCTGACTCCGGTGGTGTGACTGATATGAGCGCAAGTGCAGCTCGAGCATCTGCAGGGCATTCAAACTTGTAAAGGTTGTCAACACGTGGGATGCGCGCGATGAGTTCTCTGGCAGGGCTGCGGAGCTGGCACGAGCCATCACGAAAAATGGTCGAAAAGCCGGAATGGTCAATTCGACTAATCGAAATTAGCATGAATGCAATGGTCGGTGTGTAAAGGACATCCGTGAGCTTGACATGGCTTGTAGAACGGTCGTTCGGGAAGTTGACTATGACATCGCCTCGTCCTGTTGCATAGAAGACGCATTTGTCTGCGGCGACGATCGGCTTCGGCTCGATCTCACGGAAGTTGATGAATTCTGCCCGGAACGGTGAGTAATGGTGACTCGTGCCAGTGTCAAGGCAGCGTGTCATGCCATCATCCTTCGGGTCATCGGAGATCGCCGCAAAAGCAAAATTGGTGCTCAGGGCGGCTGCCAAATTGGTGCTGCTCCCGCTGTCCTTATCTCTGTCCTGCCTGCCATTGGGTCCCCGCCCCTTCGGCCATTGCCCCTCCTTGCCACCACCCTGGTGCCAGCAATTATCGACCATGTGACCAGTGCGACTGCAATTGGTGCATGTCTTGCACTGCCCCCAAGCTCCGCGGGCATTCTTCTGTGCCGTGAGGAGTGCCGTCCCGTCGGACGACTGTGATAGGCATGCTTGGATCTGCCGATGATCATATTCTTCGGTGACATGGGCGATGATCATGAGTGGGTCTAATATTTTGCCCGAGATCCAAGCTGCAGATAACATCGAAGACAACACGGTGTCGTAGGTATTTGGCAGTGATGACAAAGTGATCGCGGAGAAGTCCGTGTCGGCGAGGGTAGTCCCCATGCCGGAGAGTTCTTCTCGCATGCAGAGGAGCGTATCGAAGTGCGCACGGATGTCATCGGCATCCTGGCAGCGCGTGTCTTGAAGCCGGCGGTGCAGATCGATCTGCACCATCATGGTCTTCGCTTCGAATTCTTGGCATACCGTAGTCCAGACAGCATGTGCGGAGTCGAGAGCTTGCACTCAGAGCAGCAGTGAGTCAGATATCGTAGAAAATATCTGCTGCTTGACGGTGAATTGCTTTTGTAGCCACTTGTCCTGCTTTACGAGCTCTTTCTCGAGCGCATCGAGTTCCTGCTCGGATGCTTCGATGTCCTTGTCCTTGCCTTTCTTGGACTTGCTCGCGCTTTCAGTTGCGGCGCTAGTGTCGGGTGCTGTGAGGCTGGCAGGGATGAGATCCGGGGTTTTGGTGCAGTGCCATTCAGATGACGCATCAAGCCTTTCGCGCCGACGATGGTCATAAGACGGGTTTTATATGTAACCCAGTTTGATCCGTCATTCTTGTCAAGACTGGGTTCAGGGGAACAGTGAAGCCATCCAAGTCACCCTAAGGGATCAAGGGATGTCCCAAAGGGGAACAAGGGATATCCTAAAGGGGAACAAGGGATATCCTAACAGAGAACAAGGGGACATAACAAGGGAGTGTCCATATAGGGAACAAAGGGAATGAAGAAGACCAATGGGCGATTCATGACAATTCTGCAGTTTCGGAACTGTATAGAAATTTATGGCATTGTTGGTGAGCGACATGTTGGCAACTGCAGGGCCCATAACCTGTTAAGATTGCAGACGTCGAGCAAAGTCCTGTACGAGACGGACAATCAGAAACTCAGTGATGGGAATAAATCACTTCATTTGTCTGTACCTGTACGAGACGGACAATCAGAAACTAGGTACAAGAAGTAAGTACGATCGACATCATTAATAAAAGAAGCACGATGGCTCACCTCAGTGATGGGAATAAATCACTGAGGTTAGCCGCGTTGGTATGTGCACCGTTAGTACCGAGCGCGCGAGTGGCTGAATAGGTACTGTATAGTTTATGTAATCGATCTGGGCTCCAGGCCCGGTAATCTAATCTTACGCGATAATGAGAAAACACACTCACGGCACGGGCGTTTGCCCGATCTCAACACACCCCCTCAAACCTCGTGCCATTCCAATCCAACTAATCCCCTCATCTTCTCCATCTTCGGATGGGTGAGGGCCTTCGTAAGGACATCAGCTGCCATCTCAGCAGTGGGGCGAATAGACGAGGTCGATCTCGTCGCGCTCGATGACGTCGCGTATGAAGTGGTAGCGTATGGCAATGTGCTTCGTTCGCAAATGGAAGATGTTGTCCTTGGCGAGCATCATAGCCGATTGGTTGTCACAGTGGAGCGGCGTTGGCATATCAAATGGGGTAAGCATTTCTCCGAGGAAGGCTTGCATCCAGACAGCTTCCTTGGTGGCATGAGTCATCACGACGTACTCCGCCTCGGTACTCGACAAGGCAACAATGGGCTGCTTCTTGGAGGACCAAGAGACAGCTCTGCCGTCAACGAGGAAGACATATCCGGAGATGGAGTGCCGGTGATCGCTAGATCCCCAGTCCGTGTCCGAGTATCCCATGATGCCTGTCTTGGCATCACCCCCGTAAGTCAGCCATTCCTCCTTCGTCGCCTTAAGGTAATGCAGGACACGTTTCGTGCCCTCCCAGTGCATGCGGCCTGGGTTCTGCATGAATTGCGAGAGGGTTGTAACCGCATACACAATATCAGGGCGTGTGCCTAGTGCCGCATACATAAGCGAGCCAATAGCTTCGCGGTACGGTACGTTGCACATCTCCTCGTATTGCTGCGGTGTCGAGGGACTTTGGGCAGTGGTGAGCTGGAATGACGGGTCGAGGGCGGTATCCAGTGGCTTCGAGTCCTCGAGATTGAAGCAGGCCAGGATAGTGTCGATGTACGCACACTGCGACATCGAGATCGTCCGCCCCCCCCCCGGTCGTGCTTAATCTTGATCCCGAGAAGCCAATGCATCTTGCCTAAGTCGGTCATCTCGAAGCGTGCATTGAGCGCATCTTTTACGTCCGTTATGGCATTGACCGAGGTTGCGGCTATGGTCAAATCATCGACCGAGACGGTGATGAGTACGATTTCGCTGCCGGCACCGTGCCGGAAAAAGACAGAGTGGTCGACCGATGACCGGGTAAATCCCATGCCCAGAAAAGCGGCACAGAGTTTCTTGTACCACCGGCGGCCAGCCTGCTTTAGCCCGTAAATGGGTTTAAATAAGGCACATACTTTGTGTTCCTGGCCAGGGGCAGGAAAACCCGGTGGCTGCTTCATGTAGATCTCCTCGTCGAGATCCCCATTGAGGTATGCATTTTTGACATCCATTTGATGCAGCTCCCAGTTGAAGCGGGCTGCGAGCACCACGAGGATGCGAATCGACGAAAGTTTTGCGACCAGCGCAAAAGTATCAGTGAAATCGACGCCCGGGATCTGTGAGAAGCCTTGGGCCATGAGGCGTGCCTTGTATTTGATGATCGCGCCGGCAGCATCGCATTTGATCTTGAAGACCCACTTGCTCCCGACGATGTTCACGCAGTCCGGCTTCTCGACAAGCTTCCAAGTCCCCATTTTTTCCATTCTCGCTAACTCGTCTTCAATTGCCTCCTCCCACTTTGGCCACTCAGCTCCAGCTCGCACTTCGTTCACCGTCCGCGGCTCGCGGCTGTCCGTGCTCACCGTCGCCATCGCCCATTCCACCCCATCTTCTGACAACCGGACGAAGACATCGTCCAAGTCATCGTCGTTCACGCCGCCAGAGATCGCCTCGCTGAACAGTGCAGCATCGTCACCGTCGCTCTCGCTGCCCGGCGCGTTGAAGTCGAGTGGGCGGCGCTCGCATTGCAAACCCAAGGGCATGGGGAGTGCACGTGGGAGGCCAGTGGTGGAGCCGGCACCCGTTTGAAGTAGGCATATGTACCGGGAGGGAAGGATCGTGCACCTGGCGCGAGGTGCGTCAGGCAGTTCGGCAGGTACGTGGTGCGTTCTGGGCGGTGTTGCAGGTGCGGCAGCGGTGAGAAGTGCAGAGCCTTTCCCTTTCGGTGAATTTGTGGCTGATGGAGAAGATGGGACGTGGGATGAGGAGAGGAGTGAAGGAAGGGTAAGATCGGAAGATGAAGTGTTAAAAGTATGGTGGAACCAGCCAGACAGTCGATTGGGGAGGTCTGTGATGCGGGAGGAGGAGTGGGAGGATTGATAATAAGCGAATGAAGACTGACTGTCGGACATGCTGCTCAGAGGTCTCTCGGAACGTGTGCGCGGCCGCGGCGAATGCGGCGTGACGGGCTCGATGATCACCGGCGGCTCGTCCATGCTCGTGTTGCCCTCGTCCGCCATGCTATAGTCTTCTGATATGTCTGCGTCTTGAGTGGGCGGCTGTGACGAGGAGGACTGGCGACGCTCTTCCCTCACACCCGAAAGCTTGCTGCCCCGCCTCGCCAGGGGGCGATTGATATGATTGTGGTTCTTATGCATCGGCGTCGCCTGCGAAGACGACGACGATTCCGACAGTGACTCTGAAAGTGGATTGGAGATGGGTGAAGACGATGAACTAGAGACGCTGCCGCCGCTGGCGGGATCAATCATGGATTTCGACCTGTCCCGGGTCTGCTTAGATTGCAGGAATTTGGGTAGCTTGGAGCCATGCGACGGTGATGAGGCCGAAGGAGAGTGGCGGGCCTTGCTGGACATGGAAGATGGTGAGGAGGAGGGGAAGGTAAGCGGGCAGCGTCGTCGTCGTCGTCGTTGTCGTCGTGGGGGAGGAAGAGGCGGCCGTGGACGAGGTTATGCCTTGTTTGGGTCGACGCGGCTTCGAACCTCGGTGCCACCTTGGCACTCCTGCCTCGACTCACCCACTCTACATCCTACAAACCTCAAAAAATACTTTGACATGGTACTCTACAATGTGCATGCTATTACAATAGGTGCATTTTTTTTCGAATGGTATCATCCTGGTGAGGGCCGCGAGAAGAATTCAAAATGGCACGCAAAATCAGAGGCCTGATATCCGCTCTGCTTTAAGACCCATGAAAGTGGCTCTTTTTAAAGTGCAATTATCCATAACGTCCTCGAGCAGCCGCCGTAAGTAAGTATCGATGGTTGGTGTTCAGCGAAGCCGATACAAGCCAGCTGCAGAGAATCGAAAAGGGGATGCGGGATATTTACGAACGCCATATGATCTTAGACTGCAGACCTCTGAGAACTGAGTGTCGGAATGCCGTTTAACTAAGCAGAATGTTATTGCTATCGCAGTCGTCTCGTGAGGTAGTAATCACAGAGACGACGAGCTCCGTCCGTTGTCGATCATGTCCGCGATATCTCGTAGGCCACCCAGCTGGTCAATCTGTTCGTTGGAGCCGTAAACATTGCCAGGTGCCATGTGAATCCTGACTGGTGTTCACAAATGCACTTAGCAAGGGTCCAACCACATAGAGCGGTGTTAGCAGCGCCTGCAGGAGGCAATGTAAGTTAATCAGTAACGATATGATCTGTGGAAGAGGAAGTCACTGGTCTCGCTTAACGCAGAACACGGCCTGATCGTCTCAAAGAGAATCAGGCATTAACAGGAATCGCTAGGACCACGCATCGTCAAGGGCAAGCCGGGCCGATCACGAAGCTAATGAGACTTCGCCACGGGAGGCAAGGTTCAATATGTCCATGGATGACGTCGTCATAAAGTTGACATGAAACCTTAGATCGAATCGATAATTCGCAAGCCTTATCTTTGGATGAAGAGACTGAGATACTCACATGCGGGGATGAGGTTGAGACTGTTGCACCGAGATTTTGAAGTGTGCATAAAAATATGAATCTTCGAAGATCCATCACCAACATTGACCGCGCATGAGGCCTTATGGGCGCACTTCCTGCATGGTCTTCTAAATGGGTCCAAGGTTAAAACCAGCGGGCTTCGGTCGATCTTCGCGACATCTTCATGTAAACACAGGGAATGCGGCTTGAAGACAGAAATGTTACCCTCCTCTTTCGAGGTCCTTCCAGAGTGCAAAAAGGGCTGTAAACTCGGCCGTCACGGTCAATGTCATGAATCCGGCAAACTACTCACTGAAAATATTCATTCGCCTTCGCATATTCTTCATGCAAGCCAATCTTCTCTGGTTGGGGGAGATATCAGTAGCGTATAATATAAGGAATGGGTAGTATCAACCTCTTCCAAATATTTTGTCTTCTCACCTCAACAAATCAAGTTGCATTTCGGAAGCAAGTAGGAAGCGTGGGAAAGTCATACTTGTTTTAGTGAAAAAGTTACCGAACCCGATTGACGTCACTTCAATGCAAGCAGCACATCGTCTCCCGTCGTCGCCGCCGTCACCGACGACGAGCAGCGTGCTCTTCGCGAGGCCAACTGCGATGAACAACTAGATACACAAATGCCGACGATACGTTCTGGCCCCCCTCCCATCACAGCCACCCCCGCCCTGCAGATCGCGACCACTACTGACAAGCACAGACAACGTCGCATCTTCGTCGGGCCCATGCCCGACCATGTCGTCGCTGACCGCGAGACACAGACCCGCCTGGATGCAAAGAACAAGCGTGGCTGGTTCAGACTACGCAGTCACGTCCCGCACCACGGGCAGCAGGATCCTGTTGCAGACGTCGTCCAAGATTATGCATACCAGTTCTACGTGGACCGCGGCGGGCGTGAGGAGGATTGGAGCGAGCAGGAGGAGCGGCGCATCACCGATGTCATGCTCAAGCGCTGGCGGGAAACTCCATGGGGCGCACGATGGTCCCGGCGCAACGGCGACCCTGGCGTCAAGGGCCACTGGATCGGCGACTCCTTTGAAGTGGGAGACTTCCTCGGCATGAACATCCTCCATGGTGAACCCCTGCGCAGCACCAAGTCCATCTCGACTACGAATCTCAGACCCAATGCGGCGAGCGGAGACACATATACAACCGCGCGTTCGCATGCCTCAGGTTCTGCCAGGTCCTCGTCCCAAATTTCAGAGTCTCCGGAGCTAGGGCCAGACACAGATGAGCTTCCGCACCGCGACAACGAGCTTCCGCAACCCTCATCGAGCACCGAGCTCCTCCGGCCGGCTGTGACCGTTCATGCAGACGAGCACCCGGCCCAAACGCATTCCGAGGCACCCCGTCCAATATTGAAGGACGCCCCTCCTGCCCAGGCCAAGAGTGACGGCGCGATCGGGGGCGTACGGGTTTCATCTTTTCGACGAGACAAGGGCAAGGCACGTGTAACTGACAAAACAGTTCACTACGTCGGATCTCCTTCCACGCCGGCTCCTCCCTCTGATGTTCTGGAGAGAACGGGAAGCGAAATGGATGGGACAAGCGCAGGTGCTGCCGAGACGCAAATCACAGAAATATCGTCCTTTCCGGCCCTTCAGGAATCTGTGCCTCCGGACGAGATTATCATGCAGGGTAATTTCTGAAGTCCATGCCTCGGAAACGACGCTGATCTACGAACAGATAGGATGATAGTCCGTGTCTCCTATTGCCCAGAAGAGGCCCTGGGAGGCCATTTCGACGAAGTACAGAACAGATACACACATCATCTGCAATATGAAGACTGGGCTGAGTTTATGGTCGTATGGCGGGGAAACCGCCTCGAGTTATATGAGGACTATGTATGTTGTGAATTCAAGTTGTCTTGTATCTCGCTGATCCGGGTCCTTAAGACGTTTCCCTGCAAAGAGTGGTTTTCAGGTCACAAGCATCTGGCATTCATCGCGCCTTTGGATCCTCCCCGCACAAAGGTCTCGCTTTATGCTTTCACAGATATGACATTCAGTGTGCTGTGTAAGCCGACACCGGTCCACCAAATTTCGAAGAATCGATGGAGTTTTCATCGCTCTAAATGGGGAACCAATATTTTCGTCTTCAAGCCTAAATGCCGATCTCGGGCAGTTGATTGGCTGTATCCCCTCTGGTGCGTCATTCCTCGCATCCTACTTGCGCGATCGGGTATTTACGTCTGAACGTCACAGGCGCCATCTGGGTGGCGAGCTTCCGCGCTTCATCGAGGTCCGTTCACCAGCCCTTGACATAATTGTGAGGATCGACTGCATGGCCCACCATCAAGACGAGGGCCCTGGGGGCCCTCCCGCTGCGCAATCAGTCTGTACAGACGATATACGAGCCTATGGAATTTTCAACCGGGACAATCTCATACGTTTGTGCGCGAAGACGCTCTCCGGGGTGCGCGACTGGGAAGTCATAGTGCAAAGACGACTGGACGAAGGCGCAGAGCTACAGCTTGCGTGGAGATTTGGCGCCGAGCTGGACTGGGTCTGGTGCCTCGATGATGTAGACGCTAAACCGAGGGAGTGGGCAGTTCTGGCAGGCTTGGCTCTCAATCAGGCAAGTGCTCTCGCTCTTCCACGGTTGTTCGTAGTTCATGACGGACTATCCTGCGCAGGGCGAGAAATCGGCTCACCTTGAGATCCGGGTTGGAGACCATTTCCCGACTCACCTCCATCTCAAGGATGGGACTCACCTCTACGAACCACCAAGCATCGAAGGCTACCTAGATCGCATCAAGACGGTAGCCCCGGCTCGCCAATCTACGTATCTTACCACACATGATGGCTTATTATTCACTCTATCCCCCGCTCATTCCCACCCCCCTCATCCGCCCAGCAGCATTCCACCACCGCCCACAGACAGCGAACACGGGGATTTCTACCTTTCTCTGCGCAACCAAGAGATCAGACGTGGTGCGGCGCAGATCGGCAGCGCACATGGTGTCATGGACTTGCGGAGCGTCTTGGTGGTGAGGCGTGCGTTTCACGTGGAGCCGCATATTCAGGAACACGTCGAGAGCTCTCAGCAGGCTCCATGGGAGGAAGGCGGAGATGAACCGGTGGAAATGGAGTCGGAAGATGTACACGATACCGGTGGAGAGGATGGCTTGTCTATATTGGGTGGCGATCGCCTTCATAAGAGGGTCAGGAGATGTTTCGAGATCGTCACAGATACGGGGCGAATAATTCGGTATGAGGTACGTGATCCATTACTTACTTCAGGATCGACTTCCATCGGTTTAATAACTTCGATTTTAGGCCTATTCCGCCAAGGTTGCGATCGAGTGGATCGAACGCCTTCGTGCGCTGGTCCGCTACTGGAAGAAACGACACTTCATCGATACGCGTCAGGAAATGGATGTGGTTCATTTTGCACTTAATCGCCCTCGGATCACACCACACCGCCGATGGCATGAGGAGGATAAGCTCGTACCACCGGAGCCTCCGCCAGACCCGAATACCGTCCTACCCTACATAAGCTCAATGTACCATTGGTGTGTCATGGAAGGATGCAGACCGATTACGAAGACGGGCCGTCTCTACGCTCGTCGAGGCATTCGTGGGATGTACAAGTCAGTATCCTCCATTATAGTTAGACGCGTTCGTTGACAGCATTGTCGTCGAGCCAGGCTCACCCAGCTATTTCTTGTCTGTGGCCACCTTCTACAATACGATGTGAAGGCCGGACGTGTACACCACCACAGAAGGGGCCCAGTCGTGAATCTACTAGACGCCTACACCGTGTCTGGCGTGTTCGCCGCCCAGTCTCTTCCCCTAGGCCAGTACGACCCCAACGCACCTCCGACCGCACGGCGATATCAGGACGGGCTGGAATGCGACGATCTCGAAGAGGACTTGCTGTTCATCGTGTACTATTTCCCGCACAGCGTCGGCGCAGGCCAGAAGGCCGGCACACATGCGACCATTCCCAACTTGAGCGCGGCTCGGAAGATGCTGGTGTTCAGGACGCGCAGTCGCGTTGAGAGAGACGTTTGGTGTTGGGCTTTGAATGCGGAGATCGAGAAGGTTACGAGGGCAGCACGGGAGAGGGAGGAGAAGCTTCGTCACGCCGGAGATCCCGTGACGACATGATGATTCAAAGAGACAATGTGCCGATTGCTGTTTACTCCGCAGGTTGGACTTTTTTTTTTAGCAGGGGTTGGAGTCGTCCTTGATACGTTCCAGTTTTGGATCACCGTTTTGATAAGATAGATACCCTCATAAGTAAGATCTCAGCTGTGTAGTCTGCCCGTCGATGGACACAAATAAAACCACGAAATCATCCGTCTGCAATTGTGAATAATTGACGTATAATAAATATATAATGTACGGTCTCTCGTAATGGATTCGTCTCCCGATTGGCGTGGCGATAAATAAGTGTCTTCGCATCCCGCTCAAGCGCAGGTGCAGGTGTTGACGTTGGCATTCTGGCCGAGGGGGCAAGAGCCGGCTGCGAACATCCAGTCAGAACGTTGCACGACGAGATACTTTACTTCAAGACTCACCAGCACCGAAGGGAATGACGGGGAACTGGGGACCACCGAACAGTCCAGGGTTCACACCGTCGAGCTGCGCGTTGGCGAGGCCCTTGAGCTCAGCGTTCTTCGGCGCCTTCTGGCAGAAGGGCGACGAGGGCATGATGTTCCCGGCGAGCGCGAGGGCGTTGCGCGGGTGCTTGCGGTAGCGCTCGGCGTAGTCGACGAGCGCGGCGCGGTTGGTAACGCCCTTGCTGTTCGCAAAGTCGATCATCTTGTCCGCAACATCCTGCTGCTTGCACGGGTCTGCGGCGGCGAGGAGCGCGTCAATGCCGTCGATGCCGGCGAGCTGGACACAGGGCTGGCCCGTCTGCGTGTCGCCGCCGCTCGCGAGGCAGAGGTCCTGCCACTCCTGAGCGAAGGCAGGGAGGTCGGCCTGCGCGATGCGCTTCGCGATGGTCAGGCCACTGCTGGTGCTGCTGCGCTTGCCCTTTGCGGCGCAACCTGCGGGTGCTTCGGGTGTTCCCGCGCGTCTAACGTAAACATGGTGGTCAACCAGAGTGAGGCATATGAAAAAGGAATACGCACTTTGCGGAGCCACCACGAGCTTCCGCCAGGCGTTCAGTAACGTCCTCCGGGCGAGCACAAGTGACGCTGCAGGATATTCGGTTATTAGGTCCGACGCTCCCAGAAGCAGGATGAGCATACCTGGTTCCCCGAGAAAGCACCAAGGGCAAAGCAGCGCACGTCAGCCCTCCGGCACACGGTGTGGCCACCAGTACGCCATTGGCGCACTGTGCGAATTCGCCGTCGCTTGTGCACACAGACTCGGCGCCTGAGCACGCCGAGCCTGCGGTCAGCGTCTTGAATTTGTTGTTCAGCGTCTCGGCATCGTCAGCGTTTGCTGCGGTGTCCACTCGCTTGGAGTGGCTGTTGAAGACGATGAGCGCATATAGTTGGGAAATGCGACAAGAAGCTCACCTGGATGAGACCTGGCGAGCAACAGCACGCTGCGGGATCACAGCAGCGGATGCGGCAGAGAAAAGGGAGAGAGAAAGGACGAGAGAGGGAGCGAAGTACATTGTCGTCAAGTATAAGTGGGAAGAGGTACAAATGCGAGCTAGCGCGTACAGCAGATTACAGACGGATGAAGAAAAAAACGAAAATCAAGAGCAACCTGGCTCGAAAGGAACGTGGATGAGAGCTAGCTGGAGAAACCATGCTGCTTGAGCATCCCTTAAATGTGCCCCAAGGTACCTGTGTAATGCGAGTTTATCTTGCGGCCAGCGAGAAAGTGCCAAGAGAATATTGCGTCTGGATTCATCTGCAACAAACATCAAGGCGATACCGGCTGATGACCCCTGGTGTTTGATGCGTCTGGCGCTGATTCGAGACGACAACATCGTTGCTAGTGCTAATGAGGAGAAGGGGATTAGATCAATGAAATTCCTTGACCGTATCCCTGAAACCCGATTGATATCGGACGGGCTTCAGTTGAGGGTCTCATGAGCAAGTATGGTCCTGGTCCGTCCTCGAGAGGGCATCCTCCTTCAGATCATCATCATGATGCAAACACTTGGCAGCGAGATGATGGGACTGAGAAAATTGATCAGTGCGTAAGTAATGACCAAACCCGAGCGCTGAGAGCCATGCGTCCACATGATACGAAGATACCAACGCTGCGCACGGTTGCGCACTGCATGGAGAAATGTGGGCGTGATGCAAGGGCACCAGGGTTGCATCCTGATGCGAAGGGTTCAAGTGACAATTACATGGCCCTTCGGAGTTCCCCCGGTCTCGCTTCATAACGGAGTAGATCTGCGATCTAGTTATTCCCTAACCACGCGACCCCGGGCCAGCTGAGCAAGAAATTCTTGCATGTTTGAGCAGTAAAAAGAAAGCAGAAACCTTGGTTATAACCATCATTGAAATAATCAGCGATGCGGATGCCTCGTCGAACGCACCGAATGTCGTGTACAGGCTGTACCAAGGCTGTACAGTAGATGTATGTAGTCTCCCAGAGGCAGAGTAGACAGGACTCAACGCTTCGTACCTCAGGATCGTCTGTCTGACGATGTATGGGCCAAGGCGCATTTGTATGATGTCGGCACAATCATTGAATGATGCGATAATCCTCAAGATCCTTGTTCGTATCGTCCAACGCAACAGTAGGACCGAGTAGGTAGCTGTAGCAACAGTTCGTCAACAGTTCGTGGTCGAGGGTCGGAGATGGCCTTCGGCCTTCAGGGCCTCTCGCAAACAACCCTTCGCGACTTGGCCATAGGGACAGGGACACGGCAGACGAAATTGCCATGAGCAGCCGCTTGCACTGGTATGAATTATGGGTCTCGATGGCGACGGTGTCGCCGTCGATGCTGACAGTGAACGCGAGAGACTCGAGAGTCGCAGCGCTATGCGCTTGGCCCGATGTGGCAACTGTTTTGACAGCCCGCGCGTTGGCGAAGTGTCGGCGAGCGTCGGGGACGGTCGCAGTAACGTCCATGACGCCGTTGGACAGCATTGGACCACGACGAGTACGGTGTCCTCGGCTGTTCTCAGCGTGTTTCGGCTTGATCTACTTCTCTCTTTTTGAATCTTGTCGAATACTCAAAAAATAAATCCACCATGAAGCTCAACGAACACACCGCCCTCATCGGTGACCGTGTCGTCCTCGTTCCTTATCGGTATGTAAACGATTTACTCCCTCTTTCTGAAACCCGCATCCATGTCAGCCCATGTGGCATCCGTCATAATCGCATTTCATGTCAGTCTCTTTGTTACTGGACACGCGATTAAGCCATGCACCCGCAAGCCTCTGCTGACGCCGTCAGCGTGTTTGTCGGAAGGCGGCCTTCGTATTGACGGGATAGCAGATGCCTTAGCTCGTACTGCCGTCATCCACAGAATTGGATTATTCCCTAGCGGACGATCTGTTACTGTAGCAAACCGATGCATTCCATTCATATTGCTCATGGATCCCTCAATCACTGCACATATTTCTTAACTCAGTCTGTGATGGGAGAATTTCCGAAACATGAACAACAGGGTCCCTTCCATGCGCCCGACGTGCTAACTCACTCTCTTACACAGGCGTGAACACGTTCCTGTCCGTCCTCTTGACACCCGTTTCCGATCGCGAGACTGACATCGCATGGAAAGACCTATCACCAATGGATGCAGAGCCCTGAGCTGCGCGAGCTCACTGCCAGTGAGGAGCTGTCGCTCGAGGAGGAATATGATATGCAGCGTGCGTGTGCTCCCCATGTCTTCCGTCGCCCGCCGACTGACCCGTTCCGCCCAGGCAAGTGGCAAGAAGACGAGGACAGTACGCCACCCACCCGTTACACGCACCGCGTCCGCTTCTGACAGGCCGCAGAGCTGACATTTATCGTTCTCGCGCGCCCGACGGACACCGCGCTGGACAACAGCCCAACGCCTGCGCTGCTCCGCGCGCTGCCCATGATCGGTGACGTCAACCTCTTCTTCAAAGGCCGGCCAGGTGACGACGCCGAAGACTTCGAGGCCGAGCTCGAGGTCATGATCGCCGGTGCGTACCGCACTCTTCTTTTCGTTCGGCCCTCGCTGACAGCTCGCCCGCCCGCGATAGAACCGGCATACCGTCGGCAGGGCCTCGCGCAGTGCGCGCTCGAGATGTTGCTCGCGTACGCGACCGCGCGCGCCCTCGGGCCCGCCGAAGCGATGCCCTTCCCGCTTGTCGCGTCCCATTTTGTAGCACGCATAGGCGCATCGAACGCAGCGAGCATCGCGCTCTTCGAGCGGCTTGGATTCGAGATCGTGCGGTGCGTATCGTGTGACTGGATATGCTGTTCGTGCGCTGATGTGGCTGCAGGCATGTGGAGGTGTTCGACGAGGTCGAGATGCGCGTGCGGGCGGAGGCAAGTGAGCGCGAGTGGGTGGGTGGGATGCGGGTGGCGGTTGATTGATGCTGGCGGTGTAGGCATAGTGGGCGTGCTCGTTGGATAAGCAGCGATGATCGACGAAGTGCGCGTATCCTGGCCAGAATCGCAGGCCATCAGTCGCGTCTTCTGCGACAAAAGATAGCACAATATCTGCGGCCCTTCGAATCTGTAGAATGAACGGATGCCGAGACTGCTGGCTGCGCACGCGCAAATTGTGGGTGGGATGTACGGCTGTCTACGGCTGTACGATGTTTTTGTCCTTCAGGCCAGCATGGGCGTCGCCTTCGCTTTTTCGTTGCCAGCTTTGCATGTTTGAACTGTAGTCCAGGGAGACGGAAGTACGAAGACCAACACCGTGATCAAGGTTAACTAAGCAAGATACTGCATCATTGTTGTTCTACATATGCCTTCTACGAAATACAGGTCGTTGGGGTGTGTCCAAAAGTGGCATATCATGGTCCATATTCTACACAAATCACAACTTAATGCCGAGGTTGACGTGCATAGCCTTCACATTGCAATACCTAGCGAAAGTCCCAGTCAGCACAGGACCATGTACAATAGCACGAAGACTCACGAGTGAATCGCGTCCTCTCCAAGCTCCCGTCCAATGCCCGACTGCTTGTACCCGCCGAACGGCACCTGGGGGTGGAGACCGTGCACACAGTTGACCCACACAGTGCCGGCCTGCAGGCGGTGGCCCGTTCGGATCGCGCGGTCGATGTCCTTGCTGAACACGGCGGACGCGAGGCCGTACACGGTGTCGTTCGCTTTGGCGACGACGTCGTCCTCGTCCTTGAACCTGGTCACGACGCCGACGGGCCCGAAGATCTCCTCCTTCACGATCTTCGCGTCCTCGTCCGCGCCGCCGAAGAGCGTCGGCTGGATGAAGAAGCCCTCATTGCCGTGACGCGTGCCGCCTACGAGGAGGCTCGCGCCCTGTGATTTTCCGGCCTCGATGTAGCTCATCACGCGCTGGGAGTACAGGCGTGAGACATCGTAAAGTCATGGATAAAGCCAAAACGCACGTCGTACTGGGTCTGCGACACCACGGGGCCGACCACAGCCTCAGGGTCGAAGGGGCCGCCGATCTTCATGTGCTTCACGCCGGCCAAGAATGCCTCGACGAACTTGTCGTAAAGCGACTCCTGGACGTAAATCCGCGTGAGCGCCGCACAAAGCTGGCCCTGCCCGGCACTACACAAACACAGTCAGCACCGGCGATACCACGCAGAGGCGCCACGCACTAAAGCCCCATGATCGACCAGCGCACGGCCTGCTCGAGGTCGCAGTCGTCGTAGATGATGTTCGGGCTCTTCCCGCCGAGCTCGAGCGAGACCTTCTTGAGGTTCGTGCGCGCGGCGGCCTCCATCACGCGCCGCCCCGTGAGCGTGCTGCCCGTGAACGCAATCTTGTCGACGTCCATGTGCTCTGTCATCGCGCGGCCCGCGGTGATGCCGTAGCCGGCGAGCACGTTCACGACGCCGGGCGGGAAGCCCGCCTCGTGGATGAGGGAGGCCAGGCGCAGCGGGCAGACAGGCGAGACCTCGGAGGGCTTGAGAATGAAGGCGTTGCCGGTGCAGAGCGCGGGGCCGAGCTTCCAAGTGACCTGGCTTACTGTGTGACGTATTAGTGGGGTTAGAGTGGGGATGGAAGCGGAGCGGGTCACGTACGGGGGAAGTTCCAGGGGATGATGGCGCAGACGACGCCCAGGGGCTCGCGGCGGGTGTAGGCGAGATTCGCCTCGGTGGTCTCAATGACGGAGCCCTGGACTTTGTCGGCCCAGCCGGCGTAGTACTCGACGACGCTGATGGCCTGGTCGATTTCGAGGCCCGCGAGCATGGCGGACTTGCCTGGTGCGACGCGGGAACATGGGTGGATGTCGAGGATGCAGCGATGGCGGGTACGCACCATTGTCGAGCATCTCGAGGGCAATCAGTTCCGGGGCGTGCTCCCGCATGAGCTGTGCCAGCTTGTAAAGAAGCCGGCCGCGCTCGTAGCCGGGTGTGTGGAGGCCCCAGACGGTCTCGAAGGCGTTGCGGGCAGCCTTGACAGCCAAATCGACGTCTTCTTCTGTCGCCTCGGAGATCGACATGGTCTTCTTGCCATTGGCTGCGGATCGTTTAAAGCGTCAATCGCGTCAACGGATCGATAGATGGGGAAAGCATACTCGGGTTGATGACGCTGCAGGAAGTGGTCAACGGAGCTGTCGAGCATAATAAGCGTGCGACGAGACTTACTCAATGCGGCCCTTCTTCGCGCTATCAACGAATTTGCCGTTGATGTAGAGACCTGTGGGGAAGTCTACCTTGCCAACGAAAGGGCCAGAGGTAAATTCGTGGGTGAAGGTCGTCATGGCTGGGGAACGGGGGGGAGTGGGGGTAGTGAGAAGAGCAGAGAAGAGGGAGATGTGCGCCTCGTCGGATGGGCGATACGCAGGCTTTTAAGGCTCGGATACCAACCAGAATGGAAAGACATACATCAATTGCGGAGAGAAGAATGCTGCGAGCGCTGATGAGTAAAAGGAAATGTTCTGCGCCGCTCCACTACGCGCGGCAAGCAAGTGATTAGGATTAAAGGCCATCTTTCCCCGGAGGATTAGGACATGTTGGGATGACGGGCTCACGGTGGATCCTACGCTGTTCCCAAAAAGGCTCGGCGCACCCCTCTCGACGTGGATGCGCGATCATGTATAGCGTACACGACGCAGATCGACTAAGAGAACCGCAACTCACCGCAGCAAATATTGCGCCGTTACATCGATAACCCCTCATATATCAGCAAGTGGTGCAAGAGGTCGCAAATAAAGTGAAGGCCGTGTCGTCTCGTTAACTCGTTGCTGAACTTCGGCAAGGAGCACGCAGCAGCAAGCGCTGCCAACAGCTTGGCTCATTCAATCTGTTAGTAGCGCAGCGCATCCCGGAGACGATTCCTCCTTGAGAGCCTGTGAATCGGACGTAAGTAAATGCCGCCATCCTCGGTGAACAAGTGAACTACTGCTCGAGCTTGCTCTCATCTTGACGCTGCTGTGACCGCAATTTCAATATTATACGTCACGTGCCGCAGCTGCTATACAATTTTGAAATTCTGCCGGCGGCTAACGACAGCAATTCCACTCAGCGCAGTACTCCGGAAGTGGCCAGCACCACCAGAACAAAGTGCAGCACTGGGTTGACGTCTGGTGACATTCGCAGAGCACAGCGTGGTACGTTCTGCCATAGGCCTGCTTCACAGATAGTCACAGATAGGTCTCGTGTTCTGGATACCGTGTGGATACTCCAAATTGGCTCACCAGCGGTGTCTCCAACAATCCACTCAGTCTCGACATTCGAGCCACCAGGGCACACGTTGGGTAGGGTCCTTTTGCACGCAGCAGAAGCTCGTTGGAACGTGACCAGATACCATGTCTGTCTCTTCGTCACTGCGAGGTATTTCCTCGGCATGTCGTCACGCTCAAAACCCATGCATCTGCACTCGCGTCGCGTCGGTTTCATACCCACAAACATCACGTCCACCTGGGCTTAGGCTGGCTTCTAGTGCGTTATGTTTTATATCTGGTATCGCCGCCGACGTGTCTGACATATATCTTATATCCAGCGTCGGCGCACACGTCTTCCCGGACGCGTCTTTCTAAAGACCTTACTCCTAGACAGTCTTCCTCCAAAAAACCATCCAAGCACCTCCACGTCGCCCCTCGCCGCTCCGATTTCATGCGCGACAACGCTCCCCATGGCGATAGGCGAGGAACCGATCACCTGCGCCGCGGGCAGAAGTACGAACGAGATACTTCCTTCCGCGGACGCAAGCCCGTGCCACCTATGGCCCGAGACGCTACCAAGCGATCGAGCTGGGATGAGCGCATCGAAACCGGCGACTCCACCCCCAGCACCGCCGCCGCATCATCCCAGGCCCGCCC
>SFCI01000558.1:0-19053 GCA_004681135.1 Hericium alpestre | reverse complement strand
CGGCGGCTAGCAAGGCGGAGCAGAAATTGAGNGACGTGGTCATGCCCGATCTCGTCAACTTCCAGAAGGAGATGCGCAGAGGCGCAGTGCGGGGTGCAGGGGAAGATGAGGTGTCAAGATCCAAGGGTAAGGGCAAGGAAAAGGAGCAGGAGAAGGAGAAGGACGCATCAGCTTCGCGAGGCAAGGAGCGGGAGGCGTCAAATTCGACCGGCAAGAGCAAGGAGGCGCCAGCGGCTCAGGGCTCCAAGGCTAAAAGCAGGAAGAGACCGTCAAATGATACGGACGAGGATAATGCGGGCTCGTCGCAAGAGGATAGGTCGCACAAGAAGCACAAGACGGGCGCCTCCAATGGGAAGGACGCAGCGGAGTCGGATAAGGAGGCGGTTCCGCAGAAGGATAATCGCAAGACAGGTCGTCCTGCGGCGGGTCATAAACGGCAGGATAGCAAGCGGAGAATTAGTGATGTCCGTGGACAGAAGGATCCGGACGACGACGAGTCCCCGTCAAGCGCTACGTGCGTATTCCGAAGCTACGAAGGGCTTTATACTGACCAAATGCTCTTCGCAGCCCGTCTCTTAGTCGATCCATCAGGTTCATGACAACAGGCGTCCAGCTGTCTGACGATGTTTTGAAGGTCTGTCCGTTGGTTTCAGTTCTCTCATTTATCCCTGACATCTGTTGCAGGCACTCACAAAGCTCGGTGCCAAAACGGCCTCCAAACCGAGCGAATGCACACATCTCATTGTGAAGAGATTAGGACGGACGGAGAAGCTCCTCAGCGCAATTGCGGTCGCGCCCTACGTCGTAACGGAAAAATGGGCGACCGCATCCGCTGCGGCGAAACAATATTTGCGTATGTGTTTTATCATTGTTGTCTGCGTTTTCGTCTGATCGGTCTGTAGCCCCGGAGAAATACCCACTCATTGACCCAGAAAACGAGAAGAGATACGGTTTTAAGCTACAGGAGTCGCTCGATCGTGCCAAAGCGAATCAAGGCCAGCTTTACGCGGATATGGTCTTCTATGTTACTCCCAAAGTGCCTATCGATAAAAAGCTCTTGAAGAACGTCGTGGCAGCCCATGGCGGCCAGGTGAGTACAAGGAATATTGGCTACAAGTGAAGCACGCATCTGACACTGTCCTAGGTCCGCACACAGACGCCCACTGTTCGTGCACTGGGGGGCAAGGAAAATCATTACGTTATCTCTTGCGAAGACGATGCTTCCATCTGGCGCCCGCTCGCGCAGACGGGCCATCCTATCTACACGCAGGAGCTCCTCTTGACTGGTGCTCTCACTCAAGAGCTGGACTTAGACAACCCTGCTCATCGAGTGCCTGACATGTAGCACCGACATGTTGTGATATGCATACCCATTGTTTTGGTTCTTGATTCCTAGGTTATGGATAATATCTTATGGACCGGTATCTCTCGTCGAATAACATGGTCAGCTGGATTTTTGGAAATGGCATCTGTTATTCTGTGTAGTAAGGTATCATGAGACCGGAGGGATATGGCTCTCCGCTGATTATATCGGGCTCCGAACATGGGGGTAGATACATTGGATGAGAGGAAGAAGACGCGGAAAGGAGGATCCAGCAGGCAAAGCGAGGTAACATCATACATAGCGAAAACGAGAGTGCATACATCATGAACAGATAACGTTACGAGTCGCAGTATGCAGGGGGTCTTAACTCCGGGGCAGGGATATGGACGGCCCGCGTCCATTTCCGGGCGCGGTCAGCATTTTTCCTTGGGTGGTCGCGATCGCGCGCTTTTTCTGCGCCTCGAGCTTGATCCTTTGCTTGCGCACCTCGTCATCTTTGAGCTTACTTGCGTTGGCCAATTCGACGAGGGTGTCGGGGTTTGAAGACAGGAGTATGGAGGGAGGGCAGAGAAGGATCTCGAGGGCCTGCGTGTCGCTTTTACATTCGAGCACAGGACGTCGACAGCATGTGATCAAAGCGAGCCCAACTCGGAACAGAAAGACAATGCCTGGACAGATGGACATCAGTACAATACAGCATATCCACAAGAATTCTTACCTTCGCTCAAGAAGATGTCCCAGACTCGTTGGAAGTATTCATTGGGAAGAGCTTCGACAAACATGCCAGCGAACCTGCGAGACTATACGTCAGAGCCTAGCATGGATGATAGAACAGACACCTACCAAGGTCTACATAGTCGAATAGGGGATACGTTCAGGGTAACAAATAATTTATGAGCAACAGAAGGATCATTTGCTTCCACGGCCTTTGCAAATAACGAGGCATCAACCTCAAGCTGGAGAGCATGAGTTGCAAAGTAAGGTCGTAGATGCGTATCCATCAAGGAGATGAATATCCAGAATGCATCTTCCTCTGGTGATTGTAACAAAAGCTGACCAGCGATCAACGCCAGTTCTGCAACACGTCATATATCAGCCAGATGTATCACGGATTATGAAGGATGGGAATGAGCCATACCTCGGTGATACTGGATATCTGGAACCATCGTCAAATAAGCAGACAGCAGAGATACAAGGGGACCGTCCGCCTCTATCAGTTGCGGCTGATCTGTGAAACACAGGCGCGCATCGCGCGCAATATCATCGAACGCCGATGGCTTGCCGCGCCTCCCCAGCTGCTGGTACAGCCCATCAATCCGCTTCGCCTTGCTGTCCGTCAGATGCGCCCAGACCTGATAGCGCACAGACGCCGGCACGCCATCCTGCAAGAGCTTTCTGACCTTCTTGCTCTTGCGTGCCTGCGAAGGCGGCGTTGATGTCATCGTCGAGATCCACTTTAACTCGCGGTTCCGGTGCGCCTCCACATCACCTGGCTTTCCTGCCGGAAACGCCGAATCTGATACGCTCGCTGGCGAGCGGAGCATGGACGCTGCGCCGGAACGCATGGACGCGGCCGGGCTGTCTGCGCGCAGCGAGTTGCCAATGTCTAGTCTGCCCTCCATGGTGACGGGCGAGGGCATTGACGAATCCTCACTGCCGCGCGATGACTGGGGGAAGTTGGGCTTGACGAGCTCGAAGTTCATGTCCTCCACCTGTACATGTTCACGTTGTTCATCTGTAACACTCGCCGAGTCCTCGCGAGTGCTTGATCTCGCCCGGAGCGCCGAGAAAGATATCTTAGATCTGAGCGAGGTGTTCCTCGTCAGGGACGGTACGTTCGTGGATGTCGATGTTGGACTGAGCGGTTGGGGTGACATCACGAGAGACCGCCCATCACTGTGATATGACGAAGCTGTCTCTGCCGAGTCTCTTCGTCTCACAGAGGCCCGCACTTGTGTAGATTGGACAGGAGCGCTCTCGCCCGAAGCAGCTTGGAAGTTTGAGGACATGGATGGAAGCTCCTCGTATACGGATTCTGGTGAAGCCACCGAAGCTACTGTATCCGCGAGCATATTTGATTGCTGCTCTTGGGACGACTTCACTGGCGAATCAGGCTGATTTTGGGTCTGCTCCTGTGCCGGAGGGGAGGTCGGAGGAACAACCGGGGGATCGGTCAGTTGAACCGCAGGCCGCGTGTTAATTTGCAATGGTGGCGGGGAGAGCGGTGCAGGTTGAGGCTCAAGAGGCAGGCTTGCCGGCGTTCCAGGTGCAGGTGAAAATGGATTGGGCAGCGTGAGGGATGTGGCCAGTGGCGAGGGGGCGTATTGCTTCTGGGTCAAGGACGGGCGGCCACGACCTGGCCCAGCAGGCGATTCAGGCTTATCAGAACTCTCCACAGGTTCTTCATGACTATAGGCATAAATATGAGTATGTTTATATCGAGGGCCACTAGACAAGTCCACTACACGCGCTTCTACTCACCTACGCTCTCTGTCTGCCGCCGCCAAAGGTGTTGTGTCGAACCCCGAGAACGACCTCGAGCGCGGGCGCGGCTTCGAAACCTTCGGATAGAAATTCGCCCGAGGAATAGAAGCCACCCTCGGGCTCTGCGGGACCTGCTCCTCGATCGCCGCGATCTCCTTCTCCGCCACCTGCGCCGGGCCCTGCGGTGCCGCCTCAGAAACGGGTGCGCCTTATGATGTCGACGGGAGGTGCGAAGAAGCGCAAGGGGCCGGGGCGCAAGTAAGGCTTGCGTGCGAGGTGGGCTGTTGATCTGACATGGATGCCCGACGTTGCGCGGGCCTGTATCTCATGACGAGCATCGATTCATATTTGTTCTTGGTATCTTCTCATTTCTATCTATTGACACCCAATCTTGCTCCGACTTGATACTCAACACATACTATTTGACCTCGCGTTCTCAGCATGTATATCGCGTACTCACTTTATGTTCGTCAGACTCATGCAATACCTTTCAGACACTTATTTGAGAAATCGCTGGCCAGCAGCTCTAGAGCAGCATGTAAATGGGATGCCAAAAAACGGAGGGAAAGAAAAGAAAGAACCGTTGCCTAGGCAATGACACAGCGGCAATTCCCGGGAGCTTTCTGTTAGCTTCTGTTCTTGCATTGTCCAGTGTCCGTGAACCTCCTTCCTTCCTTCAGGCGCTGCGTGCTCTCCTAGAGGCAGAGTAGATAGGATTCAATCTTCGTGCCTAAGAATTGTCTGTACGAACCGGGACATTGCGGGCCCTGAGGCCATACTAACTCAGGTGAGATTCTATACCGAAGTTGATTGTGAGGCATTGTCCTCATCGCTCAATGCGGATTTCACGTAGGCAGCTAGTACCGTGCAACACTGCAAGGGAGGCCCGATGAATGTCAAACTGGCAATAACAATCGCTGATATCTCTATCTCGCAGCTTTGCGATCCTCAAGCTCATAGATTTTCTTCGCACTCCACATCTCTTTTCTTCGCCAGTGGCAACCACTATGCCCATATCGCCCATCTGCTACAATCCAAGTTGCATGCAAGCTTTCGTCGACCTCAAACGTTGCAACGGATGCGAAGAAGCGTGGTACTGCAACTCCGCATGCCAGAGGAGTCACTGGGTGGAGCACATCTTTGAATGCACGCCACGCAGGCCCATTACCACCGCCGATCATCTCGCTCTCGCTGTTCACAAGTCTACCTGGCCTGCAGACGACGAAACTTGCCGCGATTATGGATTTGCTCGGTCGCTTGAAGCAGAGGGAAAGCGGAATATCCTGAGCCTCTGGACGATTCTGCTCCACGATATGAAGGTCAGCCCGCAGACGGTGCATAGGTGGCGGGTGGACGGCATTCTTCTTCAGGAGATCCAGCGGGCTTTCGCTCAAAGTGCAGAATTCTGCGAATCGGAGGTGTATGCGTGGTTCATGGAGAATCAACACCTCTTCGACCCCACCAACTCACCTACAGACACAACGGAGGACTGTCTCGATAGCAGCCCCATGATATCAGGCTGGGTTTTGAGCGGTGGATCGCCGCACGACACGCACGAACAGATAGCCGCCAAAATCGGCCGGCTTTTACGCGACATGGCAGCGTGTCATCTCCTCTATGGTATGGTGCTCGATGACTATCCGCCGCCGCCCTACACCCCATTTTGGATGTGGTTTGGTTTCTGCGCAGGCGGTCTTGACAGTGGGATGGACATATGTTCCCTCTACCGGCAGTTAATCATGGCATGCACGTTCGAGGAATTCTTCAGGGCATTTATCACATCATCGCTCACCAGTCTCTTTCGCTCGAATGGTCTCATCGTCGATCGGTACATGGAAGATGTCCTCAGCGCTTCGCCTCGGCAATTCAAGTCGGTGTGGCATCTGAAGCAGTACGTTCTCGCGAGCCTGATGAAAACCGATGGAGAGGGACGGGGTTTGACACGGAGAGTGTCTGTGGACTACGGTTTTATCAATTGTCATGATGAAGAGGAGTCACACGAACTGATGCATGTCTATGGCCTGTTCTTTTGTCGAAAGGATTCAGATCCTTTTCAGCTGCATGAAGCATGCATGTCGGGGAAGCTCTACGAATTCCTCAGAGGCTTCATCAACCTGTGGCCGAAGAGCAGATGGATCCGCTTCCTGAATAATCCTTACTCCGTGAAGGGTCATAGCACATAGGTCCGTCATGTGTGCATAATCTCGTTATTTACTAAATACCTGAAATCTGATCTTAGTGATGCCATACACGTGCTGCTGTCCGCTGCTGAAGGCTTGATCGACATCAGCATTGGGAGGCCGTATGACTGGGGCTGGAGATGTACTGGCAGTCGGCCGCGATAGTGGCCTGTTTGGTTACAAAATCTCGCGAGCTCTTTGAGCGATGATTGGGCACATCGAGCAGAATTAGAAAGCGGCCGTGTCTCGGGCCTTGGCTACATATCGAAGATTCACGTTTGTCGAGCAAAGACTTATTTCATCCTATTGGTCTCAAGAAGTGTCTATACTGCCTCGTACTTGTCGTATTCATCCGGTTTGAAGTTGGAGAGATGCTACTAGTGTTTGATTTCGATATCGGACGGTCAGCGGTGCTCGAGCCCATCCGTTTATTTGAGCTATCTATCGACCAACAATTTCCTATTCCTTTGTTAATGTTATTCTGAATCTCTTCAATTGTTCTTCAACGAGAGAACAATGGCAGATCGCTGCCGGTCACATTGTGACCTCGGCTAATAGCTGCTTGATTTTCGACCGTCATTGTCATAAACCGGCTGTTCGTGAAGCATTGTGTCCCTCAACCTTTTAACGAGCTAGCAGCAGTGCTTCTGACCATCATCATCAACCATCCAAGGTTGAAATCGCGTCTTCTCAGCAGATGGCCTCCACCGCGCCCAGCGCAGCACACATGAACGGAGATATGAGGTTTGTGGCACGTGTTGTATCAATCTTCTAGGTTATTAACTCGTTATCGTCGTTCAGTGATGCAGACAACTACTGGTCCAATGCCGTCCGGCCTCGAATCGCCATGTTGCAGACCGGTTTCTATCATCAAGGCGCAGAAGCGGCAAACACCCTGCAGGAAGCCGTTGACGCCGAATTGACGGCCATGTACGCGGCCATCACTGCCATGAGATCGGTGCGAAACACGCAGGCTGCAATTCGTCGACTTCCTCCAGAAGTCCTCACGCGTATCTTCTGGTTCTGCTCCATACAAGAATCTCCATCTCCCTACTCCAGTCGCATTCGGTACGGGGCTTCGGAGCTGTGGCAGCGGTGGGAACCTGGATGGATGAAGGTGACATACGTTTGTCGCTATTGGCGTGACGCTGCGTTGCAGGACCCACGCCTCTGGGGAAGTAATATTGCTTGCGGTCTTCCTTTCAGCTGGATGGAGGAGACTTTGAAACGTTCGAAGCTGGCGCCCATATCGATCGACCTTCAATACAGATCATCCAAGTCCAGTGACTTCTTCCGCCTTCTTGCAAAGCACCTTTATCATACCCGTCATCTCGCTGTGAGCGGTGACTACGGCCGCGATTTGTCTCCTGTGGTTGAAACACTCGTAGAACGTGCCCCTATAGTAGAGACACTCAGGTTCGAACAGCCAACCGGGGCCAGAAAATCTCTTCCCGACGAAATATTCGCCCGTTATGCGCCACTACTTCGTCAAATTGTCCTGGTCAACTGGTTTCTGCCTTCAGCCGTTTGCCCCGAATTGGTTTCTCGAGTTGAACATCTGGATTTACAGCTTGGTTCCGATGAGAAGTTTTCCGAGAACTTCCATCGTTCCGACAGGTGCTCTCCCTACAATCAGATGCTTTTTACCCTCCAGCAGATGATGGTCCTCAAGACGTTGAAGTTGAAGATGTCTCTGCCCCCTTGTGTGGCCGGTGTATTCACGAGTCGTGACTACGTTCTCAATATGCCTCAGCTGGAACAACTGGAGCTCGAAGATGGAACCGCGGAGATTGCCCTCTTGCTGGAACATATACAGATTCCCGCGACCGCAAGAATGAAGATTATGGCAAGTCACTCCACTTTTGACGAGGTGTATCTTCTCCTTGCACCGCAATTGCACCGCCGCCTGCAAGCAGCACCGACTCCAGCTCACGCCCTCAGCATCTCATGCGACGCTATGAATGGGGATTACGATATATCCGTTAAAGTCAAAGCGTGGCCATCAGTCCCTTCCAAGGAAACTGAAGGGAACACGACTCTGGACTTCGAGTTTAATGGTCGGCGCGGAACAGGGCAGAACGCGACTGCACCTTGCGCGCTGCACCAGTTTTGCAGAGCGCTCTCCGTCGACGCCGTATCCTGGCTGCATTGCAAGCTGTACCCTGTCGTGGACTGGAAACGCCAGCAGCTCGTCGACCTGTTCACAGGCTTCCCGGTGCTCGAATCGCTCACAGTCTACAAGTCCACCGGAGCGCCTCGCGATGGTCCTTGCATCTTCCATTTCCGGCAGGAAGCTCTCCGTGAACACTGCCATCTTACAGCAGCTTCGCGAGCTCACGCTCGAGCAATTTGACTTTGGTCCACCGCACACCAAGTCGAGGACAGCGAAACCGGGAAAACATGAATACACGCATCTGTTGGAGGCACTGAGGAAACGCAAGGCCGCGCTGGGGAGGATTCCGAAGTTGCTTGTCAGGGCTGGTCATATGAAAGAAGAATGGGCTGAGGAGATGAGGCGGGAGGTAGAGCTGGAGACTGTCCCCTTGTGACGGAACACCAGCTGGGAGTTGGCTTGTCTGCTGGATCGCGGACAACTTATCTCATGTTGTGGTATACTGTATATAGTGGAAATATTCTGATGCTCGGAAGCAATACCCTGCGCGAACATACCCATCCTGTTGAATAGTAGAGTCATGTTTTGCCGTGTGTTTCCATGTTCCACCGGGGACCGCGATATGCAACTGGTATGGTCAGTCCCCGAGATACGGTATCCTTGGGGCATCTTCCGGATTGGCAGATCCCCAGCCCTCCTCAAATGCCAGGACTGCAAATAACGACAGCATGTGCGCTCCAGAAGGATACGGCCGCACGTTCAGACGCTGTTAGTGGCTGGTCGTCTGCGATGACGTATGTGCTCGGCCTTCTTGCCTGACCAAAGTGCATTACCAAAGTGCATAGGACGCAGCGTGTCCTGGAGCCTATATCCGTGCCATCTGTGGACTTGATCAGCGTTCAACCTTGCAAGCCCTACGCAGATTCTAAAAAACACAAGAATCAGATCCGGGTCAGTAGGCAGCCTGCATTCTTGACCAGGCGGTCCCACCAAAACGAGCCTGCCGGTCCTGCGGCGCCTGTTTTCTAGCTCTGGGTCTCGGGTTACTATATCCATCCAGAAATCGAGTCTGGATACATGGCCACGCTATCACAATGTCGCGTGGCAGAACCTCTGGCCTCCTTCGACATGCTGACTCCCGAAGAGAAGGACGCCATAGTCCAAAAGGACGCGGAGACACAGTCGGAGACGCTGGTGGTGACCTCGCCGCTAGCAATATAACACGAGCAGACCACACGCGAGCTGGACAAAGATATGGCGGACCTTTGGCCGAAATGCAGTCCAAGTTGCTCTGGTACGAGCAAAGTCTCTGGGAGATGGTTTTGGAGCCTTGGCAGGTCAATGAGTTGCATGCCGCGTGAAAACAGCCAGAACATACTGACTACGTCATCCGCGTCGGGTGCATACACGAGGATGATACACGAGGATGCCCTTACCTGCCTTTAACCATGGGGCCCCTCGATATACGAAAGCACATGTGTGGACAGCGCTATGCAGAAGGGAAAAGGTGTGAGCTTCAAGTGCATAAAGCTTACCAGGTAGTGCCCTCATTGCGATTCGGGCACCTGGTATTGGAGTTCGGTGAGCCGGAACATATCTCTGGAGGTCTTTTGTCGTTTAGTCCAAGAACAAGCGCGGTTTCTGAACAGATTGCGAACGAGTTGAACCACTGACGGTCGGAAGACGGTCCAGCGGGAGTTGCCGGACACGGCCTGCCCTGTCGCGGGCCGCCGCTCCCCATCTCCGTCGACAAGGGCACCCCGACGCCGTTCATTCATTTTCTCATCCGAGTCCGTGCAAGCTTTATTCAGGTAAGATCCTCTCAATCTAAGGCAAATCTCAATGTTAGGCTTCGTGCTCACGACTCGGCGCCCCCAGTTCGCATACTCGGCGGCCAGCAGTGAGAAGACTCCGGAGCAAGCAGAAGAACCTGGGGACCGGTCAAAAAGAGGAGCACGCAGATGGCTGGGACGACGAAAAGGGGGAAATGGTGCGGAACGTAAGTAAAGCGTGCAAGGTGGTTCCTTGATTGCGATTTGGGCACCTGGCGTTGCACAGGTGGATCAGCATGCTGCATGCACATACTGACTTTAAGATCTGCTTTGGGAATAGAATCCTGCGAAGTTTCCATGGGTTGGGAACATATTACATAAGGAGATTCCGTATTGTTTAACGTTTAGTCCAGAGCAAACATGGAACAGAATCGCTACGGTGCGAACGAGTTCAATCGCCGTGATGGTCGGATTGGGTCGGAGGATGCCAGTCCAGCGGGAGTTGCCGGACACTCTCCGCTCCCCACGTTAACGTTCATCGATCGCTCATCGATATCATCGAGAATAAGACACCCCAACCACGCCGCTCATTTTTTTTTTCTCATCCAGGCGCAAGTTCCATTCAGATAAGGTAGTAAGATCTTTTGGATCTAAGATGGATCTCAATATCAGGCTTTGTGCTCACATCACGACGCTCACAGTTCGCATACTAGTCTTGTACTAGTTGGCCAGCAGTGAGCAGAAGAACCGGAGCGAACAGAACTTGAAGTCTGAAGAACCTAAGGTGAGTACGGAGCATAATGTACTATATTCGAAATTTAAACCAGGCGGGAGGCTCATGCTCGGCACATTTCTTGCAACCTTTTTTTTGCAGCTTTCAAGCCCAACAATCTTATAGGCCCGCCGCACTTCGGCTTCCCTTTTTACGCAAGTGACAGTCATCATGCCAACTCCAATCTTGTGCTACAACTGCCAGAACCATTCCGCTGGTCTCAAACGTTGCTCTGGATGCGGCAAATCGTGGTACTGCAACTCTGCATGTCAGCACACCCCGCAGGCCCATCACCACCGCCGACCATCTCGCTCTTGCTGTTCAAAAGAATACCATACCGGATGACCGCCAGACGCGCCACGATTACGGCTTTGCGTCTTCTCTCGGACCACAGGGCAGTAAACAAGTACTTGAGCTCTGGTCGATTTTGCTCGGAAAGCTTAAGGTTAGCTCGAAAACGGCGCATGGGTGGCAGATCGGCGGCACCCTCGCTGAGGAGATCCGACGCGCTTTCTCTGCAGCTCCTGAGCTATGCGACATGAAATGCTATTCCTGGTTCTTGAAGAACGAATTCCTCTTTGACGGCACCCATCATTCATCCCTAGCCGAGGAAGAAGCTACGTATCAAAAATACGTAGACGAGCGTATTATAGCTGCCTGGATTACCACTGGTGGATCGCCGCGCGACACGAGAGAAGAGATAAACACCGCGATCGAACGGCTTCCGTGCGACCTACAGCAATGTCATGGACTCTATTGGCTAGTATTCAATGACAGCGTTCCCGATCCTGACTTGCTCTTATGGTTGGCCTTCGGCTTCTGCGCATGCCATCCGGACAACGAGATGAGCTTGTGTCACACCTACTACGACCTCGTCAAAAAGAGATGTACGTTCGAGGAGTTCTGTAGGGCTTACTTAACGTCATCGCTCCCCACCCTCTTTCGAACGAGAGGATTGCTTATCGATCGCTTCGTGGAAGACGTTCTCTGCACTCCAATTAAGCAGCTCAAACTGGTCTGGCGTCTGAAGTGCTACATATTGGAGGACCTCGGTGAGGAGGATGGTGGAGGACAGATCTTCCCGCACAGCTTCGTGGCCGTCGACTACGGTTTTATCAACTGTCACACCAAGGAGGAGGTGCTCGAGCTGAGGGAAGTCTACAGGTTATTCTTCTGGCGACGAGATGCAGATCCTTTACAATTGCACACGGCATGCAAGTCCGGGAAACTTTACGAATATCTGAAAGGTCTCATGAAGCTATCCCCGAAGAGCAAATTCATACGTTTGCTGAAGAACCCTTACTCTCCTGGCAATGCGTAAAGTGAGTATTGGCTTTCAGTTCTGCTTGTCGAGGCACAAAACTCATACGTCTATCATCAGTTTCCCGATTGAGTGTATCATCACTATAAAATCACTGTTCTCTGACGATAGTGAAGTATTCTCGTCTGTCTATTACCCTTCCTCATTACCCTTTCAGCATCCAAAGGACTCTGTACTACTTATGCTTTGGTATCATAGACTTTCTACGAAGTACTGCTCTACTCTTATTCACTGACAGAAGCCATGCCGGTCTCATATGTCCCTCTAAATCTGCAGATTCTTTGACGAGCCGATATGCCGACGTGACATCTATCTAATCCATGCTTGATGTTCGCTGCTTGCTTGGCGTATGCACGATGAACCACCCATGAAACATTTGTAATGCTGCGTCTCGGGAGAATAGTATGATATTTCACCGTCTCGATTTCTATAGTATATCTTCCTGCCTTAAAGGGCGGACGCAAGCCACTTGCAGAATTCCTCAGGACTATCCCAGTGAAGCTTGACAGAACAACGTCAACAAAGCCGATCAAGAATTGCAAACCGCGCACACTTACAAAATGATTCGCACCAGGCCGGGAAACCGTAATCCACTCCCTGCCCACTCTGCCTTCCGCCTTCTTCGCAGCATACAGCTTGTCGACCTCCCACTTACCCGACATCACCTCCCAGAAGCTCTGCTCACACCAGAGCATCTTGATTTTACACCGCGGCCAGAGGTGCGCCGTGCTCTTGTCCAGCGCACGGTCGATCTGCGCGTTGTACGTCGGCGGCGACATGGTCAGCACGAGCGTCTCCGATCGCACCGTCGCGTCCTTCTGGCTCGCGCCATCCTTTTCTTCTGGCTTCATCGTGTCCATCGAGGGCCGCGGCTCCTGCAGGCGCTCCTGCGTGAGCGTGGCGAGGTCACCGGATGTGATGTCCGGGTGGGCGTAGTACCCTGAGACCCAGGATTGGAAGACTACGGCGCGCGCTACGGGGTCGAGGGACTCGTCTCTCAGGGGATGGTAAAACCCAGGCGGGTTCGGAAAGCCAAATGACCAACGGGGCGTGTCTGATATCGCTCGTTGATTCCCCGACGACATTCACAGCAATCCGACAACACGTACCATATTCGCAAAACGCGCGGAAATACGGCTCCAGCACGCGCTGCGTCTTCTCTGGGACACGCTCGGGCCACGCGAGAAGGCTCAGCAAAGACGTAGTCGCGGACGACCAGCCGAGCAACACGATACCCCCCTCCTCCTTCCCATCATCCGCTACAGTATACGGCGGAATCTTCTCCTGCTGCACATACCACGCAAGAAACTCGCCGAACTCCAGCGCACGCTGGCGGAAGTATTCTGCGCGCGTCTCGTCTTCGGGGCTGGCTAGGGCGGCGAGGTCTTCATCCGTGAGACGCGTCGAGCCAGGATAATCTCGGCGGTTCACCACGACGAGGCGCAGACCGTTCGCTGCTGCGAAAGGGATCATACGGTGGAATATGGCTGTTCGACATGGTGACAGTCAATGTATGGGAACGATGTGACATGGCAGAAACGTACCTCCATGAATTGCCGTGCCGTGGACCAGTACCACAGTCAGATACTTACCCTCAAGGGGCCCGGTATCAACGTAGTATAGCTGGGTGCCCTTGTCGTCAACCGGTGCAACAGGCATTTTGCGGCGTTGGGTGATGCGTGGAAACCATATCGAGACCTTATAAGTAGGAACTGGGACCGCAAGACGAAGGAATCACCATGCAGATATCACAGGACTGCAGCGGACCCATCTGTGGAAAAGGATAACCACGGCATGCTGAGAAGACACATGCGAGATAACCTTAATCGAAACCCCTTTTGAGCGAAGAAGTCTGTACACGTAAGATGAGGGGAAACCAGGCGCGGACTGTGTCTTTCGCATTGACTATGAACGAAATAGCCAACCATGGTCTTGAGATGGGGAACGCATGGTGAGAAGTCGCTCAAAGACAGCTATATTTACATCAATTCCGCAAATAATTTAGTGAGCCTTTCCGGCTGATCCCAGTGAGCCTGGAAAAGTGATGTTCAGATCCTTACACGTCTGTGAAAGCAAAATGACGTACGCAATGTCCATGAGATGAAACTCAATGGTCCTGCCCGGAGGCCCGCCGTTCTCTTTGCACGCGTCCTCATACAGCTTCTCCGTTTCCCACAGCACAGTCAGCATCTCCCACAGGCTCTCCGAGCACTGCACGTATTTGACCTTCACGCCCGGCCATATGGCCGCGTTCGCCTTATCGAACAGCGCCCGGCGCATGTGATCGGCAAACATGGACGGTGCGGCGTTGCGCACCAGGATCTCATAGTTCCACAGCACGGACGGCGAGCTCACGCTCGCGATTTCTTCCGGCATCATACGCCGGAAAGTGGGAAGCTTGTCCACGGGCGAATCATCGAGCCATAAGAGCGCGAGCCCTTCGATCAAGTGCGACGCGGAGTCGGGGTGCTCGTAGTAGTCAGATATCCAGAGCTCGAAGAGCACCCAGCGCTGCTCCTGGGTGAGGCTCGGGTCGTTGAGAGGCCGGGGGAAAGGCTCGATGTGGGGAAAGCCAGACGCCCAGCGCGGCCCGTCTGCGAGAGACGCCGCGGCCTATAGCAGCATGCCATTCAGGAGGAATAAGGAAGACGCACCATAACGGAAACACGTTCGCAAGTAGGGCTCGATTGCGGCTCTAGTCTTATCGGGCACCTTTTTCAGATGTGAGAGTACGGCAAAGACGAGCGTGTTCCCGGATGACCACCCCGCGAGTGCTAAGCCTCCGTGGACGGCGCCTCCCTCGCCCTCCTGTATTTTCGGAATGCCTTGCATCTCGATGAACCACGATAGAAATTCTGCGATTTCCAGGCCTTGGCGTGCGAGGAATGCAGACTGAGTCTCGGCAGGCGATCCTTTCGCGATTGCCAGCAGGTCCTCTGCGGTGTCGGCTATGGAGCCAGGATAGTTTTATCTGTTGACCGCAACGATGCGCAGGCCATTCCGCGCTGCGAAGGCATCATCGGGCGGAAAATAGCTGAAGACAGACGTTAGATTACGGGGTCAGCAGACACGTATCGAGAGTTACCTCCGTGGATATCTGTCCCATGGATTAAAACAAACGTTGTAGTGTACTCCTTCCACAGGTCCAGAGTCTTCGTAGTAGAGCTGGGCTCCTTCTTCGTTTACAGAAGCAAGCGGCATGGCGAGACGAAACTAAACACGACACTTGCTGATTGTGGGGGGACGTGTTGGCCGCTGCTTCTACTTGATCAGAGAGATCAATTCATCATCTCTCTCTCAAGGTCTGTCTGTGAGAGACTAGCTCTTACATCGTATAGATATGCCATCGCGACAACAGAAGGCCCAATCTGCAGTGGTGGAAGGCCTGTGATCTTCGGAAGAATACGTACCGTGTCCACATTATAGAATCCCCTCATAAGACACCGAATCGTGGACGAAAAGACCAGCATGTCTTCGTTTTCTCAGCTGCAATCAAGCTAAAATCCCCACTGGGCGATAGACGTTTAGACCGCGAATCATCAGGTGTCCTAAGATGACGGTAAACCATCGAATAAGAGATAATATTGAATCCACTCACCCTCATCTACGTGACGACGAACGATCAGAGACGTATGGAGTCTACTCGCGTACATTCTCGTGCGCGCATTACATGATTTACAAGTAAGTAGAATGGTCGCAAACGTGACAGTGGAGGCTCGTAAAAGGCGACGCGAAATCGAAAGCTGCCGCCAACGGTGGCGACGGACCGCGACGGACCGCCGTTGCGGCCGTCGGATCCGAAGAACCTACTCACAGGCGCGGGTCGGCGCCGCGGCACTCCGACTCAGCCCCCTCAACTCTTGTGAGTCTGACCACAATCATCATATGTAGCCCATCCATCCACCATGTGGCCTCTACGATTGCCTCGACCTGCCATCTGTCAATGCTTATGATTACGCGCTGTGGGTGATCATCTCCATGCAGCGTTTCTTTTGTTGCTACGCTCTTCTTCCGGACGCGAAACGATGGTAAGTCACTACTCTGCATCAAGAAGGCCAAAGCCTGTCGCTTCTATGAATGGGATGGCAAGTGCTCAAACTTCATCGATACATGATGCAAAGTAGGTATTTCTCAGCTTTTGTACGGACATCAGGTCTTAATAGCCTCCTTCGCAGAATTTTTGTAGCGCAATTTGAATGACGCTTGGTGATGACACGAATTCGCTGTGATTTCTCTCACACGAAGACTTCGTGCGCCCTCTTTGCAGGCACAACAGCCCTAGGTTCGGAACCAGCCGCCTTCGAGACTCGCGCAGCTCCACTGCACCCCGTAAGATCGCTCGCGCGACGCGGCCGCCGAGCGGGCTTGCGCTGAGCCTACGACGGCACTGGTCCTCTCTGTCCTCATGCATTCATGTATGAAACGCATGCACCATGCTTATCTGTCGCCTTGGCCTTGTAGAAGTCCGCTTGCATCTGATATACGAGAACAACGAACGTGTCGATGGCAGCCGGCCATGTTTGTACCGACTTGTCGATGCGGAAGCTGTCAATACGACAGATCCCTCGAGCAACGGCATGAATGGGCAGTATCTCAATTCAGTGAGTGCTCACGAGAATCAGCCGATGCTCCTCTGTCTTATGTGTCTAAGAACATATTATTATAAGGGCTCCTTCGTCGAATTGCCAAACTCCGAGATTGACAGAATCATCACTGCCAAGGGCTGCATGCCCAATATGTTCTCATTAATTGACGCACACCTGTGATTTTCCTTGAGGAGAGCATGCGACGCTGTCAAGTTATCCCCGCCGCGTCAAGGCGTACATGCGCTGCAACGACTTCTTCGCTCTCCTTGTGCGACACGTGTCCTCGTTTCCTCGTGTGTTGTACAATGCATGCGTCTGCTGGGCTGTAGAGGATGCAAGGTACTGAGCTCTTCGTATCGGTATAAATACTGACAAGATTGGTGTATCTTTCGCCGTGCACAGTATGCTCTTCCTCGCACATCTCCTTCTGTTGTCCGGAGTGGCCCTCTGCACGCCGGTGCTTGAAAAGCGCGCCGATCCCCAGGGAATCGACGTCTCCAACTACCAGTCCTCCGTTAACTGGAACACTGTCAAGGCCAACGGAGTTACATTTGCCTACATCAAGGCAACGGAAGGCACCGGTATGGCCCATTCATCTTCCGTAGATTCTCGTGCGCTCACCTCGCCGACAGGATATAGAAACCCTTCGTTCTCTAGCCAGTACACAGGTGCTACCGACGCGGGCCTCATTCGTGGTTCTTACCACTTCGCGCACCCGGACACGTCGTCTGGGGCGACGCAAGCCAAATATTTCGTCGCTCACGGCGGTAACGTTCCTTACTCCTCACACCGTCCGTTATTTAAATATTTGGCACGATTTCAGGCGGCTGGTCTAGTGATGGCATCACGCTCCCTGGTGCACTTGACATCGAATGTCAGTCGATGCCTCGTTCTGCTGTTCTTAAGCGACCTATCTTCCTACGACAGATGCCCCGAAAGGTGACACATGCTATGGCCTCAGCGACTCGGCAATGGTCAATTGGATCACCGATTTCTCGAACACCTACCACACATCTACGGGCAGGTGAGACTTCTCGCGGTATGCTCGTGCCCCAACTTATATTCATCCACCACGTCTTCGAATCCCAGATACCCCGGTACGTAGCATCTCAGAGGTTTCACCAGCGCACCGCTCATCTGCACCGCACAGTGATCTACACGACTACTGATTGGTGGAAGACGTGCACCGGCAACAGCGCCAAGTTCGGATCCACGAGCCCCCTCTGGATCGCACGCTACGGGTCTGCAATCGGAACGCTTCCTGCTGGTTGGAGGTCAGTCACTCCTAACGATGTGGTTATCAGTGATTGGGACGATCTGATAATTCGATACAGCTATACGACATTCTGGCAGTACGCCGACTCCGGCTCGAATCCTGGTGATCAAGACAGGTTCAACGGCGACGCCGCGGGGCTGAAGAGGTACGTGCTTGCTGCGTTGCTTGAGGTGACCTGCCTGAGGCTGAAATGGTTATAGAATGGCGAAAGGGTAAAGCTCATGAGATACGAGCGGAGCTTGCCTTCGTTCCTCACGAATACGAATATTATGCGATCCTGTTTTTCCGTTTTCATCAGAATGTACAAGTTAGTAGACTGGAATTCGAAATCGAAACGTTATTGTGACTGGCATGTCAAGTTCATTTGGTCATTCTTTTTCATACAGTGCAAGGTATGTTTGAAGTGACTTTTCATTCCAATCCATACCGAGTCTCGGACGTCTGGAATCAAAAGCAGCACACCATGGTATATGAGAAAAGAGGACGCACCAAGACGAGCGTGTTCCCGGATGACCACCCCGCGAGTGCTAAGCCTCCGTGGACGGCGCCTCCTTCGCCCCCCCCTGTATTTTCGGAATGCCTTACATCTCGATGAACCACGATAGAAATTCTGCGATTTCCAGGCCTTGGCGTGCGAGGAATGCAGACTGAGTCTCGGCAGGCGATCCTTTCGCGATTGCCAGCAGGTCTTCTGCGGTATCGGCTGTGGAGACAGGATAGTTTCGTCTGTTGACCGCAACGATGCGCAGGCCGTTCGGCTCTGCGAAGGGCATCATCGGGTGGAAAATAGCTGAAAATAGACGTTAGATGACAGGGTCAGCAGGCACATATCGAGACTTGCCTCCGTGGATACCTGTCCCATGGACTAAAACCAACGTTGTGTAGTGTACTCCTTCCACAGGTCCAGAGTCTTCGTAGTAGAGCTGGGCTCCTTCTTCTTTCACGGGAGCGAGCGGCATGGCGAGACGAAACTCAACGTAGGTGTTCAGTTCATCCGACGTTACCGTCGTGACTATTAGACACAGTACATACGCGTTCGTCGTGTCTATGAGACAGGCACTCGTTAGCCCTCATACCGTCGTAGCCGTCAGTGTTACGCTCGTGTATGTAACACGCCTGACTATTACTACAGTGTATATTACACTAATAATAAAAGCAGCGGGCACCGGGATTGAACCAATGCCCTATGTAAGGGGACGACGGTATAGACATATTGCACAACCAC